>JAVJIF010026544.1:0-105916 GCA_038442645.1 Agave tequilana
AAGTGACACTCTTTCTGGTCTTTTTACATGTCTTGAATTCCTTTTTTAATTGAAAATTAAACAAGTAGAAGTGATCTCCCTTGATTCCTAGAAATTTAACATTTTAATTTAGCAAGTCAAAGTTAGGGAAATTTCATTTAAGAAATTTTAAGGTTACTGTCAGAGGTGTGATATTAACTTGACAGGAGTGTAATAGTGGACTTGCCAACCTATGGATGAGAATGACAAGTAAAATTTTTAACCGCGAAGGATTGTGACTGAGTCTTTATCAGAGGTTTAGTATTAACGTAATTAAGATTCGGCTGTGGATTGATGAAAAACCCATTAAAGATATAATATTAACCTAACAGTGATTTTAAGTGGATCTGTCATTTTATTGACAAGAATAATAAGTAAGACTAGACCTTTTAAGGATCTAGGGAAATTTACCATTAGAGGTGTGATATTAACTTAATGGGTTGGATTAAATCTTGTTAGAGGTGTGATATTAACTTGACAAGGATGTGAGTTATAGGTGTGATGTAACTTAACTCTACAGGAATTTTAGTTTCATTTGGGAAAACTAAAAATACCATTGTCATAGGTGTAGGTTGAACTTGGCAGTGGAGGTAATGCTAGAGGTGTAATTTTAAACTTAGCATCAGTCATCTCGACTTTGATACAGAAGTTTAAGGAAAAGTCATTGTCATGGGTGTATTGTTGAACTTAACAATGAGCTGGATGCTAGAGGTGTAATGTTGAACTTAGTATCGCTCATCTCAGTTTCGATATGGAAACCTGAGAAAAAGTTATTGTCATAGGTGTATTGTTGAACTTAACAATGAACTGGATACTAGAGGTATAATGTTGAACTTAACATCACTCATCTCAACTTCGATATGAAAACCTGAGGAACAATCATTGTCATAGGTGTATTGTTGAACTTAATAATGAATTGCATGCTAGAGGTGTAATGTTGAACATAGCATTGCTCAACTCAGCTTTGATATGGAAGCCTGAGGAATAGTGACTGTCATAAGTTTAATATTGAACTTGGAAACAACTTAATCACTATTAGAAATGTAGTGTTAAACTTAACAGTAATTTGTCAGAGGTATAATGTTAACATGACAAGAGTTGTTTTGCGATATGAGCAATTTTGAGGACTTGTCATTCTGTGGACAAGAATTGACAAGGGAAGTTTGTACTCGTTGGGGAGTATTGAAAATCTTCACTGTTAGAAGTGTAATATTAACATAGCAGTGATCGAGCTTGTGGACCTACCATTCCGTAGGAGGGAATTGGTAGGGGAGTTGGTGGAAAATAGAAAGACTGATCTGAGGTGTAATATTTAACGTGACAAACATTGATTTTCTAGGGACATGAGAGGTTTGCCGTCAGAGGTGTAATATTAACGTAACAGTAGAGATTTTGAATGGGTTTTATTGTCAGAGATTTAATATTAACTTGACTGACACCACCGGGGATCAAAATAGAAATAGTTTATCAGAGGTATATTGTTAATGTGACAAGTCTCAATTCCTTTCGTCGAGAAAATGTATACATGTATTTTTGTGGTCCTACCATTTTGTGGGTAAGAATTGATAAGAGATTTTGGAGGAGAGGATGGGCCCAAGTTCCTTAAAATTTTTAACAAATCCTCAGCTATCAACGGATTTGGTATGCCTTTACCAACTACATTTAAGTTGGGCTAGCCATGCTACTTCCCTCAGCATGATGAGTTGTTGAGGACTTATGTTGGACTTAAAAACCAACATTTTCCTCTATCCTCAGTCGTTAGAGGCGTTAGATGTTCATAGATAAACTAGAGAAGAGTAACATAGCTAAAACTGAAATTTCATGATTTGTTTCTTCTTTAATGTTCACATCATGCATCATGATGTAACCAGAGTTCGATCGGCTCGACATTGATCGATCGTGATGTGATCAGTGAAGGAAGAAAGAAGTTTTTCTTTGGCGCTCTTCCAAACATCTTGGATCGGGCAGTTTTGATCAGAGATGTAATGTAACCTGATCATAAGAAGAATTCTATCTGTCAAGTTCATAGGTGAAATAGAAAAGAGTAACAAAGCTAAAACTGAATTTTCGCACTTTGTTTCATCTTCGATGTTTACATCATGCATCATGATGTAACCAATGTTCGATCGGTTAGATACTGACCGATCATGATGTGATCCAGTAAAAGAAGAATGAAGCTTTTCTTTGGCGCTCTTTCAAACATCTTGGATCGGCCAGTTTTGATCAGAGTGTAATGTTAACCTGATCATAAGAAGAATCCTGTTAAGGATAGTACTTCTTCAAAAATCTACCATTAATTGGCATCATGAGCGTATCACCATCTGGGGTTATAAGGCGACATGCTCTATTTGAGTAGACCGACTCTACTACAAATGGTCCTCCCATTTAGGCTGAAATTTCCCTTTGGTCTTATGCGTCATCACCATGGGTCTTCTAATAGCTAAGACAAGGTCACCTTTCTGAAAGTCCACTCCTTGACTTTCTTGTTGAAGGCTCTGGTAATTCGAGCTTGATAGAGCTCAATTTGTTGTTGAGCTTGCAGGCGTTTATCATCTAAAGCTTCGAGCTCATGGAGTCCAGTCGATGCCTCTCCTCATTTGTCATCTCCGTTGTCAAGGCGACGCGTAGAGATGGGATTTGGGTCTCTAGTGGAAGTACGGCTTCACACCCGTATAGCAAAGAGAACGTGTGTAGCTTTCGTCGGGGTTCACACTGTCATGCGATAAGCCCATAAGCATTCACCTAACTTATCATCCCAATCCCGCTGGATTTTTGAGACGAATTTCTTGAGGAGTTTCCCAATGGTTTGTTGAAAGCTTCTGCAAGGCCATTAACGGCTGGGTAGTATGCCGTTGAGACACACTGTGGATCCTGAATTTGTCGCAGAATCTCTGAAAGGCTTGGCTGATGAACTGAGACCCATTATCATAGACAATTCGTCACGGTACGCTAAAGCGGTAGACTACGTGGTGTTTAATGAACTTGATCACGTTAAATGTCTTTATCTCCTTCAAGGGATAGCTTCAGCCCATTTAGAAAAGTAATTAGTTATGTTTAGGATAAACTGATATCTTCTTTGGATGAAAGTGGGCTGATAGGACCAATCACGTCCATTCCTCACATTTCAAATGGCCAAGAAGAAGTTGTAGGGCGAAGATGCCCCGGTGCCTGGTTAATAAAGTCACCATGGATTTGACAAGCGTGGCATCGCTTGGTGTAAGCGACGGCGTCATGGATTATCTTTGGCCAATAATATCCGAGTCTTTGGAGTTGATCCCCAAGTTTTGGACCAGATTGGTGAGCTCCACACATGTTGTCATGAGCCTCTTTGAGTATTTCCTATGCCTCTTTATGTGACAGGCAACGGAGGAGGATTCCATCATGCGATCGGCGATACAGCGTTCTTGTGATCGCATTGTAGTAGAATTTAGGGGCTTTCCTTCTAACGGCATCTGCCTCTTTAGGGCCATCAGGCAAAATGCCGTACAATGCGTAGTCGATATATGGGAATCGTCAATCCCTAAGCTCTGAACCTATTGAATCTCTAAAGTTCTTTGACTTGAAGATCTCTTGTCGACTTTGGTGGTCTTCAAAAGCAAATCTTGGACAATAGAAGTCGTGGCTGTAGACGAGTATTTTCTCTGCCGCTCTAGCTGGAAGAGCCAAGGACGCAGCTAGAGATGCCAGTGCATTTGCATGCGTATTTTACTGGTGAGGTACATGGTCGATGTAGAAGTTTCTGAACCTCTCTGTAATGCAAACAGTTGCGTTATGATAGGGTACTAAGTCTTCATGTCTGACCTTGTACTCCCCGCGAACCTGGTTGACGATGATCTTTGAGTCACCATATGCTTCGAGGTTTTTAACGCCAATCTCCTCGGTGATATGCATTCCTATCAAGAGAGCGTTGTATTCTGCTACATTGTTGGAACATGGCTCCGTTAATGAGAATGCACGAAGGATTACGTAGTTCTGTGGGGAGACAAGTACTACCCCACTCCTACTATGATATTTCCTTGCGGGCCTGTTCTTGATGCGTCGTTGAAGAAGAGTTGCTACACCTGTCTTTTGAAAGATGTCTGGATCAAGCAAATTTTAGCGACCTCATCTGGGAGATTCTCATAAAGTTTGGTCGCCCTTATATCTGGGTACTCAGCTAGGAAATTTGCGATCGCCTGTCCCTTCACAGTTTTTTGTGGCAGGAATTGCATCTCATATGGGAGAGCAACATGGCCCATTTTGCCAATCGACCATTTAGTGATGATGGATTTATTATAAGTAATCTTAAAGGATTGACTTTTGATATGACGTGTATAATTTGGCCCACCAAGTAGTGTCGCATTTCTGGATGGCGAAGACCAATGACAAGCATTCTTTTTTGATCAGACTGTACCGATATTCGGCTCTGATCATAGTTTACTCAGGTAGTAGATTGCCTACTCATGTCCCTGATCATTATTTTGAGCTAGCAAGGCTCCTAAAGAATGATCCATTGCTCGAACGTATATCAGGAAAGGTTTTCCTGATACCGGAGCTGTAAGTACAGGTGAATGCGTGAGGTACCGCCTGATTTCCTCAAATGCTTATTGGCAAGCATCATCCCAAGTGAATGAAACACCCTTCTTCATCAATTGGTGAAGGGTTGGCATCATTCTGATAGACTTGAGATAAACCTCCATATATATGCCAGCTGCCATTGCAAACCTCTGAGCTATCTAAGACTTTTTGGAGGTTGCATCTCCTGGACAGTGCGAACTTTCTATGGGTCAAGGTGGATTCCTTTAGATGTTGTAGAATCTAAAAATAATGTCAACATAAACACTAAAACAAGATGAATAGCGTTAAATAAAATACTTGCAGAAAAGGAAATAAATCTCAAAAAAATGCAAATGCAAACATGAGAGATTTTATCCTGAATCGGTCCTCGTGACCTACTTCCAGTCCCCAAGAAACCCCTTGAGAGTTTTCTTATCCTGATTTTGATATACCCCAAAATCCACTCCTTTTACACCACTTGACAAAATAACTTTTGTTAAATCCGTGCAACTATTCTCTACACCAAGAAGACAAGAACACTTGTACACCTCTTCTATAAACTAAGAAGATACTCTTGTACAACTCTTCTCTTTGAATGATTACAAAATATCATATAAGTCTTGAAACTTGTATGTGATCGTGAACAAGATTTCTTATAGGCGGACTTTCATAATTCTTCATAATAGAATAGGAATTATGTGAAGAAATGAAAGTGGAAACTAGTTTTCTGAAAAATAGAATTTCTCAACAGAGTTTGGACAGAAAACTAATGATTTCAATTGGTGTTAAACATTCTAGGACAACATCTCTATTTATAAGTGAAATCTATGGTCAGTTAGGAAAGTTATCAACTCAAATTTGAATATTAGAACGTTGGATAAACATCAGAATATCAATAACTGATTAACAGACAGAAACTGTCTATAGTCGACTAGGTTAGGAGATTGGTCGACTAATAGAACAAATTTTGCATTGGTTAGTCGACTAGTCAAGGTATTAGTCGACTACATCAAGACTGATACAGATGATAAGTTTCTGGATACTATAATTAGTCGACCAGCAGAAAGGATTAGTCGACTACAACTTGAATTAGTCGACTAATACTGCTTACAGCAAAGAAACAGAAAGTTGATATATATATCTGTGCAAAGACTTAATCGACTATATAAAGGAGTAAGTGGACTAGAGGATATGTTAGTCGACTAGACTAGGGGATAAGTCGACTAAATGACTATATTGTGTGCGTAATTAAGACTTTTAACAATCTATAAAAAATACACAAAAATAACCAATATCCTTGAGTAATCTTGAGCAATTAGAACTCATCAATAGCTTTTAGATAGAGCTCAAATGCATCTACATCACAAATGTTATCATCAAAATCTAAGTTCCAACATTCTCTTTTTGATGATGACAAGTTGTGTGCACGAAAACTCCCCCTACAAAGAACAGGTTATAACAAAAAAATTGTTCTCCCCTGCATAGAACAGGTTATAACAAATATAGATAACAAGTGTTCTCCCCCTGCAAAAAAATATATCATGACATATATATGATACATTATATTATATGTTTGAAATAATTTCTATCATCAAACTTTTTATAAGGTACCTGAAAGATAAACATTAGGATGATACCAATCATAATAGGGTCAAAAAAAAAAAACAATTAACCTTTAGGAACCCAAACCCAATTTGAATTTGATTTTCATTTGTTTGTAAAAACATAATCACAAGAATTACATACATGATGTATGTATGATGCAATATAAGAATTTTTATCTACAATACTTAAATTCTTAGGAATCCATATATATTTATCTTAATTCTTTTTTTCACAAAAGAATTATATGGATTATGATAAACATGTGTAGATTTTGCAAACTTATCTTTTGAAAATCCAAGACCAAAATAATTATTTGAAATCTTTTGATAAGACAATAAATCATTTAAATTTTCTTTTTTATTATTAAATTTAGTCACATTTTTCAAAATCTCTTCATACTTAATTTTGAAACTTGATATTTCTTTATCTAAAATTGAAATTCTAGAATTTAAAGAAATAGTTTCTCTTTTAATCAAAACATTCTCTTTTAAGAAATTCTCATTATACTTTTTCAATGATGATATAACTTTTTCAAAGTCATCTTTTTGAGAATTTAAAGAAGAAATTTGAGAAACATAAAATGAATTTTATTTGTTGAGTCTTTTATGTCCTTTATTAAAACTTTATTTTTAATCTTTTCATTCTTAAGATCATCATATAATTTATGAAATGTATCTAATAGTTCAGTATTGTACCTCATCTTCTTCTTGAGCCATAAAACAAACATTGGCATGTTCAGTGGCTTCTTCTTCATCTGAGGAAGATGAATCACTATTTTCTCATGATGCTTGATAATCTTTCTTCCTTTTGAACTTTTTGCTCTTAAATTTTTCTTTTTTTTAGCAATGGGCAATCCTTCTTAAATGACCTGTTTTATTACAATAAAAACATGGATGATTAAACTTACGTTTTCAAGAACTTTCTGAATTTCTTGAGAGTATTGCCATCTCCTCTTCATCATCATCTGAATTGTCCATATCTGAGGATATATTGGTCAAGTTCAAAGTTTTATAGTGAAATTGAATCTTGGTTAAAATCTCTAAGATACCATGATTCTTCGTCAATATGGCTAGGAGAATCATGAGTGATCGAAAAGGTGTTAGGCAGAGTTTCCTCATTCCTATCATTAATTGTATTGACCAAATGGCTCACTTTTGCTTCTAGTCCATTAAGAGATTTGAGACAATCCGTTTGGTATTGAATATAATCATTTTGAGACTGAATCATGAATTCCATATTTTTTTCTAAGTCAACAGGTTCTTCTTGTTGTGGTTGGACTTGAAAATTAGAGTAAGGATCTTGGATTTGGGAATTGTTTGGGAGAATTGAGTCCGCTATGATTTATACTTGTCGTGTGGACTCAAGGAAGGCTTCAAAAGTCTTTTCTAAAGAAGATTTCTCTTCTATAGGTTGGTCTTGTGATTGGTAGTGAAAAGTGCATTTTTATTATTATATTTACCATCACATTTTCATATTTTTTCCTATAATTCTGCACATTTACTAATATTTTATGATTTATTGTGTGCAGGCCTCAAAATATTAAAATAAAGAAATAAAGCCTAAAAAGAAGCCCAAAAGCCCATATTCAAGCCCAATGTAAGTTGCAAATATCAATTGCCAAAATTGCAAATACCAAGGGCAAAAAGTTGCAAATACAAAGAAGAGGGAAGGATAGACTTCTATTCAACCCTAAAACACTTGCAGGATGAAGATAAAAGCCAAAGAAGAGAGTGCAAAGATAAGGAAATTCGTGGATAAAAGATTTGAGATCTAGGTAACTTGCTTCCCAAGTTATATCTAAATCCCAAGATAAAGAGCCAGGATCAAACTTCCAGAAGCGAACGCCCAGATGGACGGAACAGGGGACGCCACGCGCCAAAGCGCGTGGCCAGCCGCCCACCACCAGGCCGCGGAAATGCGGCCCAAGCCGTGTTTCCGCGGCAATTCAGTATTATCCCGGGACTATCTTTCGTGGAGGAGTCGTTCTGGGACTCTACTACTTTCTGCACCTATAAATACTCCTACAGAGCAACCATAAAGGGTGCACAGGAAATACAGGGCCAAAAATTAGGATTTTTAGGCTTTCTTCTAGTTTAGGTTTTCTTCTCTCTTTTGTAAATTTATTTTTCCTTTTTGTAACTGAGAGGAGAGGATGTTTTCATGGAGGAAGGAGATCTACTTGTACTGAGGGTGACAATCGATGTAAGTTTTGCTCTTCTTCTATTGTTAAATAATCAACTCGAGGTTCATTTTTTTTATGTTCTTTTATGCTTGTTTAATCTTGTGTTTCTTTTGTTCTTGTTTTCTTCTATTTTCTCTCTAATGTCTTGTGAACCATGAGACCCAATTGTGTTGAGACTGCCTAGCCGAAGAAGAGCCCTTGATGGCCTATGGAGGTGAACAAACCTTCGTTAGTTTGTCTTTATTTTCGTAGTGTAGATTAAGAAGGTGGACGATCCTATACGCCATACTTGTACGCCTTCCAAGACAAGGTAAGTCATCACACGGATCAAAGGTAAGCAAGGTAGAAGAGGTATGTATGTATAGTTTTCTTTCTTTCTAATTCTAGTTTAGATCTCCATCTCTCTCAAATTTACTTTTCACCTTCTCATTGTAAATATCATATACCATTGTAAATAATAAAAGAAAATAATTTTTAGAGAATCTTACTTAAACGCTTCCATCGCTAGTCCCTCCCTGAGGATCACGACTCGCATAGTCACTGCTACCGCGGATTCGAATTGAGAACCTTGCACAACTTGTTCTAAATCTAATATTCTTTATTTTGTGTGCAGGGAAAAAATCAATCAAAATTTTGGAGCCGCGGACCGCGGCAAGAGTAGTGAATTACTGACATATCTTTCTACAGATTGCTAAAAAGAGCAAGATTTGTTTTCTGCTCTATTAAAATTGTTCTGTGATAAACCTGTATACTGCTAATTAATCAACAGAAAAATATTTGTTGTAAAAGATAAAAAATTGATTAGACGTTTGCATATTAGGCACGTGTCTTTTCAATTCCTTATTTTACTGTTGAAGAGTGCTGGAGCAAGGTACGTTCGCATTGCATGTAGAATAGGACTCATCCCTTGGTTGATACTTTAAGTGAATCTTATTTACATATTTTGTACACTTGCACAAATTTATTCTAAGGGCATAACCCATTAACAAGATAAGATGGGGATTTCATCACCCTTCCTTAGCCCAAAAATCATATCCCAAGCACTCACTAACCCAAGCCTAACTTAAAATTAGTAGACGTTGGCCCTAGGGATATCTCGGACTCAATTAGGAGATTATCCTAAGGAGGAACAGTGCTCGAAGTTGACTCCTGCCAAATCAGTGTCTAGGAAGGGGATTGAGGGCCGAAAGCCCGAAGATTGGTGGTTATTTAATTAAGGAACGTCTTTGACGAAAAACCTCTCACCACTCTTGCCCTGACCTGGCTGATTAACTTGTGGTCAAAGTCTGCACCCTACCTCCCGTGGACAGTCTAACCAGTTAGGAGTCGTCTAGGTCATAGATCTACCCTAACTTAGGTTAGAATTTTTCTTTTTGTTGTTTGTTTGTTTGTTTGTTTTCTTTTTTTTTGTTGTGTTGGTGTGATATGGCATATAATAATAATTTTTCCAATTTTAATCCATATTACACACCTAACTATTTTTCGGATATTACCACCACCGGCATATCACAACTTTGACCAACCTAGTGTGCCGGAATGGTCTTATCCGAATGAATATAACCTATACCCCCATCTTATGACCATAATTTTCATACTTTCAACTCTTCACAGAGTTCATGGGGTTTCGTTTCCCCCGAGTCCAATTTTCAACCGACTTGTCCTCCGTCTCCACCTTGTCCACAATATTCCCAAGATTCATACTCAGATCCACCCAGTCAGAATAGACTACCATCTATCCAGGAAATGATGAGTATGCATGAGTCCAAGCAACAATTACCATCAATCGCAGACATGATTATGCGTGAGTCCACCGACTCACAACTTCATCACGATTACACTTCATCCTTTCAAGTCCAATCACAACATGATGCACCTATCAACTATGAAAGGATGCTTGAAGCCATGACTCGGGCTAGATTAGCCCGTGATCATGAAATAGATCTGATGGTTCAATCTTTACGTTCTCACCGTCCGGCCAATTCTGATATCGCTGACCACTCTCTTAGAGCCGACGAACCAAGTTGCTTTGGACAACAAGATTCTAATTCAGTACCATCATGTGAACTTGCCGAAACTTCAAATTTTGATAACTTGGCAAGTTTTTCCTTTCCTGAAATAGAACTTGAGCATGAATATGATCATGATCTTCCACCCGGTGATTCAATTTTATTTACTGATTCAATAATGACTCCGGTGTCTCCACCTGATTTTTCTTTTCCCGAGTCAACATTGGATCCTGTGCTAATTCATCATGAATTTGAATCACCCATTTTTGATGATCATATTGAACTTGACCAATTGTGCAATTTTGAAAGTCCCATGGATAAATTGGCAAGTTCTCATTTTTATGATATTGAGCTGAATGAGAAATGTGACCTAGATTCTCAAATCTGTGATCAAGTTCAAAGTCTCGAATCATTGTTGACTCCTGTTTTGTTACCCGACTTAGGTAATATTTTAGAGTCAGTTTTGGTTCCCACACCTATCATTCCTGAACTTGAATCACCAATATTGAGTCACATTCCATTATGGGAAGAATTGTGGACTTGAGTTTCAACTTATTGATTTGGACCCACTTCCTGAACCTAGCCCGACTCCTGAACCCTTACTTGATTTAAGTTTCTTTCCTGAGTCGGTATTCGTTCCTGTACCTATGACGTCCAAGTCAATCATTCCATCTTTTCACACTCCATTCTGGGACAAGACGGTTGACAAATTTGACTCCGAAATCAGTTATGGAATTTGGAAATTAGATGGGGTCAAATATTAATAAAAATCCTTAATGGACACATCTTTTTAGTGGGTTATATTAGAGTAATTTCTGGTGGGTTCCCCGAATTCCACAAAAAGTAGATTGGGCCGCATTTCGTGGACCAATTAGACCACCACCGGAACCACCACCTTGAGGTAACTTCTGCCTTCCCTTGTTCTTTTTCATGCATATATGCATTCATTCATACATTGAGGACAATGCATGAGATAAGTGTGGGGGTAGGCTTTACTAACATACTAACATAGGTAGAAACTATACTAACATAGGTAGAAACTAATAAAAAAAAAATTTTGCTAATAAAAAAAAATTTTGCTAATAAAAAAAAATTTAAAAAAAAATTGTTATAAAAAGGACAATATTTTGACATATCTTTTGAAAGAAATCTAAGTTAGTCTTAAGAATTAGGAAAATCATGATTAGGATTTCTAAAAACTTGGTCAAAATAAATAAATTGTTGAATTTTTAGGTATAGGAGAAGAAATTGAATAAGTAATTAGTCTTGATTTTTACCTTAATGAAATATGCATACCTAATGCATATCTAGGAGTCTAAGACAAAGACCCTTGTGCCTCATATATATAAAAAAAAAAATTACTAATTAAGCTGGATACATGTGCCTCAAGAAGCATAAGTATTCACGCCTAAAGGTGAAGTCTAAATAAAATAAAGTCCTTAGTTTTGTGGCCTAGTTCACTCGAATTTGAGTCCGCGGGGGTTTTCTCACCTGGTGCCCTAAAACCGACCGGTTTGGGAGTCATCGACTTAAGTTCGCTACATGGGTGGATTAGAAAGCCTAGACTAAGAAAAATTACTTTTATATGTACTAACACATCTAATAGTCAATTAGTTAGGTATGAGGGCCTCAAGAAGCCTTGATACTTACACGAAAGAAATTAGATGAGTTATACATATTGAAAAAAAAAGAGAAATATATATATATATAATAATAATAATAATAATAATAATAATAATAATAATAATAATAAAGAGACATGAGAGTCCAAGTTAAGGAATCCTAGTAAAAATTCACAAGGATGCATATGACTTAGGGTAACGAAAAAAGACTATACAAACATTCAATTTTGACCCTTACCTAAAAAGGAAAACAATTTACTATATAAAGACTAAGTTTAAGAATGAATAAAAATGAGGATCCTAAAAACTTATCGATTACTTAGTCTCTTCAAATGTATTTCAAATATTTTTCTTTTATGGATTTTGTGGGTGTAATCCGCTGAAAACCCTCACGAGACAACACTCGTCCTTTAGGGTAACCTAGAGGTTTAACGGCTTGTTGCACATGCTAAGTGCAACCGTGATTCCTACGAAAATGAGTTAGGTTAGATTAATTTTTCTTTTTCTCTTTGATTTTTACTCGAGGACGAGCAAAAAGATAAGTGTGGGGGTGTGATTGGTAGTGAAAAGTGCATTTTATCATTATATTTACCATCATATTTTCATATTTTTTCCTATAATTCTGCACATTTACTAATATTTTATGATTTATTGTGTGCAGGCTTCGAAATATAAAATAAAGAAATAAAGCCTAAAAAGAAGCCCAAAAGCCCATATTCAAGCCCAATGTAAAAGTTGCAAATATCAATTGCCAAAATTGCATATACCAAGGGGTTGCAAATACAAAGAAGAGGGAAGGATAGACTTCTATTCAACCCTAAACACTTGCAGGATGAGGATAAAAGCCAAAGAAGAGAGTGCAAAGATAAGGAAATTCGTGGATAAAAGATTTAGGATCTAGGTAACTTGTTTCCCAAGTTATATCTAAATCCCAAGATAAAGAGCCAGGATCAAACTTCCAGAAGCGAACGCCTAGATGGACGGACCAGGGGAAGCCACGCGCCAAAGCCGTGGCCAGCCGCCACCACCAGGCCACGGAAACGCGGCCCAAGCCGCGTTCCGCGGCAATTCAGTATTATCCCGGGACTATCTTTCGTGGAGGAGTCGTTCTGGGACTCTACTACTTTCTGCACCTATAAATACCCCTGCAGAGCAACCGTAAAGGGTGCACAGGAAATACAGGGCCAAAAATTAGGGTTTTTAGGCTTTCTTTTAGTTTAGGTTTTCTTCTCTCTTAAGTAATTTTTATTTTTCTTGTTTGTAACTGAGAGGAGAGGATGTTTTCATGGAGGAAGGAGATCTATTTGTACTGAGGGTGACAATCGGTGTAAGTTTTGCTCTTCTTCTATTGTTAAATAAATCAACTCGAGGTTAGTTTTTTTTTTTATGTTCTTTTATGCTTGTTTAATCTTGTGTTTCTTTTGTTCTTGTTTTCTTCTATTTTCTCTCTAATGTCTTGTGAACCATGAGACCAATTGCGTTGAGACTGCCTAGCCGAAGAAGAGCCCTTGATGGCCTATGGAGATGAACAAACCTTCGTTAGTTTGTCTTTTATTTTCGTAATGTAGATTAAGAAGGTGGACGATCCTATACGCCATACTTGTACGCCTTCCAAGACAAGGTAAGTCATCGCCCGGATCAAAGGTAAGCAAGGTAGTAGAAGAGTTATGTATGTATAGTTTTCTTTCTTTCTAATTCTAGTTTAGATCTCCATCTCTCTCAAATTTACTTTTCACTTCTCATTGTAAATATCATATACCATTGTAAATAATAAAAGAAAATAATTTTTAGAGAATCTTACTTAAACGCTTCCATCGCTAGTCCCTCCCTGAGGATCACGACCCGCATAGTCACTGCTACCGCGGATTCGAATTGAGAACCTTGCACAACTTGTTCTAAATCTAATATTCTTTATTTTGTGTGCAGGGAAAAAATCAATCATCTTGGTATGGATTATATGAAGTTGTTTGTTAATAAGGTTATTGATAGTAAGACTCGGGAAGTTATATCCCCACTGACTCGGTGAAGAGTGGTAATGGTTATCCCATTCTTGTTTATAGTATTGGGATTGGGTATATATTGATTCGAATAAGACCAATCTGGCATACTTGGTTGGTTAGAGTTATGTAATGCCGGGTTAGTAATATCTGAATTGAAAGAAGTTGGGGTGAAATATGGATTTGAGTTATAATTAGAATAATTGTAATTATAATCCATTTTCATAAGAACAAACAAAAACAAACAAATAAATAAACAAGAAAATAAAGAAAAATCTAGCCTATGTTAGGGTAGAGCTTAGACCTAGACGACTCCTAACTGTTGATTATCCATAGGAGGTATATTGTAAAACCTGACAACAAATTAATCGGCCAGATAGGGGCAAGATTGATGGGAGGTATCCGCGCTTAAAAGCGACGGGCCTAATTATGCTAAACCACCAGCCTTAGGGGTTTCGCCCCTCAACCCCAACCTTAGACACCGATTTGGTAAGAGTTAAATTCTAACAACTCCTCCCTTAGGTTAATCCCTATTTGAGTCCAAGATGTCCCTAGGGCCAACGTCTACTCAATTTTATGTTAGGATGGGTTAGTGAGTAAAGAGATGATTTTTGGGTTAAGGAAGGGTTATGACTTCTCCACCTTATCTTGTTTAAGGATATGCCCTTAGATCGTTTTCGTGCTCGTGTGCAAGTATTTAGCAAAAATAACACCCAAGCAATATAACATACAAGTGTGTTTCGTAAGCTATATGCAATGCAGACGTACCTTTTTCTCTAGCACTCTTCAATAATAATATAAAGAAACGTAATAGACAGATGCCCTAAGATGCAAGAGTCTAAGCGTTTTTTAGCATTTACAAAGCAACAAGTTACTGTTGATTAGAAACATGTACAGAGTGAGTTAAACAGATAAACTAATAACTGCAGAAAGCTAAATATCTGAAAATCAAGCAATCTGTAAGAAACTATAGTTAGTAGTTCACCACAGTTATAGGCTCTGATGCTATGCTTTCTTGGGCAGAGAGACACAGAGTAGCAATATGTCCATTGCAGCTCCTAGTTTCTGTAATTAGCCTCTCTACATCAAAATAGAGAAGAAAAAGAGATTAATTTGTTAAAGTAAATCAAAAAAAAAAAAAGAAAACTTACCGTCCCTCCCCGGCAACGGCGCCAAAATTTTGATCGAGCCAAACCTGCACAAAAAAAAATACAAAAATTTAGAACAATGCTAGGTCGTCACTTCTACAGTGTAGCCTAGGGCTAACAGGTCGTGATCCACAGGGAGGGACAGTGATGGAAGGGTGCGTAAGTTTCTCTTTTAATTATCAAAGCTAATAATATTTATCTTCTCAATTTTATAAAACGAACATAAAATTGTTATGTTAAGTTTAAAAAGAGATAGTAGACGAAGAGATGGTGGTATTGTTATATTTTAGTTATAAAAGAGAAAAGGAAACAAAAAGTGATAAAGAAAAGTGTCAAAAATCAGAAATAAAAAGAAATAAAAGAAGAATATTTACCTTTACTGTTGAACCATAATGAATTTATCTTAGCATGGAGTAAAGCAAAGTAGTAGAAAAGAATAAAGGAAAGTAAGGCTTCGGTGAGATTGAGCACAATGAGAAAAGTGAGAAATCTCCATTGATTGTCATCTTTAATATAAGTTTCTTGAAGAAAAGATTACAATAGTGTCACTCTACAAAACTCTTCCTCTCTTTTGATCATGGAACTCCCTCTAGCCTAAAAATAAAATAAAATAAAGAAACTAAAAATTACATTGAAGAAGAAAAGAAAACCTAAACTAAAGCACTCTCTCTGAGATGGTGTCCTTTCTGCCTTTGAGGTATGAGAGTATTTATAGGAGAAAACCAGAGGGATAGAACGCGTATGAAGATAGGAAGAGCTATATATTTCTGAATTTAAATTCTTTCCTTATATTCAAACTTGATTTGATTTATCCAAAATTCAATTCTGATCTGCAGCTTGTTGGCGTGTTGATTGCTAAATATCACTTATCAAATGATAGAATTGGAACGAGTGATCAATAGAAGAATTGTAGCCCTTAAGTATTCTTTCTGTAGAAACTTGAATCATTAGATTTGAGTTTCATTAGCGAAAGTTATGATTAAAATGCTAAACTGTATCCAGCCTGAATTCAAATTTAAATTGCTTCATCTCATCCGTTGATCTTCTCTCTATCTATTTATCCTCTTTGATTTTTAGTTTGTCTTCTAGAATTGATAAGATATACATTTATCTTCAACAAAATCGATAGGTTTTTAAATAATCCATTTTTCCTTGAAATTAGACAATATTATCTTATCTGATTTATCTAGTTTTCAGATAAGATAGCTTCTAGAGCCTTTGGATTTGAATCGATCCCTTTCTTTTAAACTTTTGAATTAATTAGATAAATTTCATGATTATCTTCTCCCTATCATACCCTGCATGAATTAAGACATTAAGACAAAGGAGTTTATAATAATTTATTACAGAATATATGTAAGAATGTAATAATGTTTATGCAATATATGTGTCCAAACAGAAGGCAAGTACTTTCTTCTTGGGTTGGAGTTGTTGTTCATCCTTTTTCCTATCTTCAAGTTGTACTTCATATGACATTAAATTACCAATAAATTTTCTAATGACATTGTTAAGAGATCATTTGCTTTTTCTATTGCAATAGTTTTCTTCTCCCAATCTAATGTAAGTGCTTGAAGAATCTTTCTGATTTTTTCAACTTGAGTGTATTCCTTCCCAAAGATGCTAAGGAATTTGCAGTGTCGGTGAACCTTGTAACCATTTCTGCTATGGTTTTGTTCTTCTTCATTTTGAAGAGTTCAAACCTATGAATAAGAATAGAAATTTTAGATTCTTTAACATTATTAGTACCTTCATGAGTTACCTGTAGAATCTGTCATATTTGATTTGCAGATCTGGTCGTAGACGCACGATTGAATTCTTCTTTGGTCAAGGCACAGAAAAGCGCATTCATTGCTTTGGCATCAAGATTTGCAAATTTCTTTATTCTTCACTCCACGCATTGTAATTGATGGTCGGCTTGATGTAAGGTGGTTCTACTATATTCTAGAGTTCATAGTTGAGTGATTGTAAGTAGATCTTCATTCTATACTTCCAATAGTTGTAGTTTGATTCATCAAATAATGGTGGACGTTGTGTAGAATGTCCTTCTTTGAATTGTGATGAAGGAAATTCCGTTGCCATCCTTGTTGTGGGGTGTTGAGCGGGTATGTAGGGTGTTGGTAGGCTCTGACACCAAATATAGGATCTAAAAATAATGTCTACACAAACACTAAAACAAAGATGAATAGCGTTAAATAAAATACTTACAGGAAAGGAAATAAATCTCAGAGAAATGCAAACAAAAACACGAGAGATTTATCCTGGTTCGGTCTTCGTGACCTACGTCCAGTGCCCAATCACCCGCTTGACATTTTCTTATCCTGATTTTGATACATCCCAAAATCAACTTCTTGTACACCACTTGATAAAACAATATTTGTCAAATTCGTACAACTCTTCTCTACACCAAGAAGACAACAACACTTGTGCACTCTTCTCTATACCAAGAAGATACTCTTGTACAACTCTTCTCTTTGAATGATTACAAAATATCCTATAAGTCTTGAAACTTGTATGTGATTATGAACAAGGTTTCTTATAGGTAAACTTTCAGAATTCTTCACAATAGAATAGGAATTGTGTGAAGAAATGAAAGTGAAAACTAGTTTTCTGAAAAATAGAATTTTTCAATAGAGTTTGGATAGAAAACTAATGATTTCAATTGGTGTTAAACATCCTAGGACAATATCCCTATTTATAGGTGAAAACTATGGTCAGTTAGGGAAGTTATCAACTCAAATTTGAATATCAGAATGTTGGATAAACACCAGAATATCAATAACTGATTAACAGACAGAAATTGTCTATAGTCGACTAGGTTAGGAGATTGGTTTACTAATAGAAACAAATTTGCCTGGCTAGTCGACTAGTCATGGTATTAGTCGACTACATAAGGACTGATATAGATAATAAGTTTCTAAAAACTATAATTTGTCGATCAGTAGAAAAGATTAGTCAACTACAACTTGAATTAGTCGATTAGCAGTGTAGGTAAGTCGACTAATACTGCTTACAGTAAAGAAACAGAAAGTTAATTATATTTGTGAAAAGACTTAGTCGACTATATAAAGGAGCAAGTCAACTAGAGGATATGTTAGACGACTAGATTAGGGGATAAGTCGACCATATGACTATATTGTGTTATGATCAAGGTTTTTAACAATCTATAAAAAATACACAAAAATAGACAATATTCTTGAGTAGTATTGAGCAATTAGAACTTAGCAATAGCTTTTGAGATAGAGCTCCAATGCATCTGTATCACAAATGTTATCATCAAAATCTAAGTTCCAACAGATGTAACAACAAACCATAGGAATTTACCGCTGGCTACCCCCAAGAAGGATTTGGTGGGGTTCATCTTCAATTGATACGCTCGCATAATATCGAATACTGCTTTCAGATCTACTATGTGATGGCCTTAGGTACGTCTTTTTGCTGCAATATCGTCAATATAGCATTCCACTGTTTTGCGTATATGCTCGTGGAAAATTGCACTCATAGCTCTCTGGTACATTGCCCCCGCATTCTTCAATCCGAATGACATGATAGTATAACAATATACCCCCAATGGTATCCTAAAAGATGTATGCTTCTTATTATCAGGGTACATCTTAATTTGATTGTATCCCGAGAGTCCGTTCATGAAAGATATCCGCATGTGTTGTCGATCATGACATCTGTGATTGAAAGGGAGAACTCATCTTTAGGACATGCCTCATTTAGATCACGTAAGTCAATACAAACCTGGATCTTTCCATTCTTCTTGGTAACAAAAATGATATTGGCTACCCAATCAGGATGATGTTCCTCTCTAATGAAACCAGGTCTATAAGGTTCTTGACTTTCAGCTGAATTGCTTCCATTATGTCCGAGCGGAATCATCGCTGTTGTTATTTGACGGGCTTCGCATCCGGATTGATGTTGATGCATAACCACTTGAGGACCAAGCCCAGGCATATCCTCATAGTTCCAAGTGAAAACATCTATATACTCTCGCACAAGAGATATTAAATCTTTCTTCTTGGGGGGTGATAAGATTTCGCTTATAAAGATGAGCTTAGGATTAGCCTCATCCCTCAGATTAGTCTAGGTAACTTTATCTTCCGTGTGTGGTTCACCTTGTTCGAAACGAATATCCCAGAGATTGTTTAGGGGCTTGATCCAAGGATCTATATCCGACTGGATCATTTCTTCATCTCCATCTTTCAGGTGGCTTGTTGAAACCATGTTTACCAAAAGTTCTTTGAAGATGTTACCGACACTGACATCTAACTCCCACGATGATGTGCCTGACGAGTGATTATGGTATAATGACTCTTCAGACTTAGAGGCTGACGGGATTAGAGTTGACACATAACCCAACCCCCCTGCGAGTTAATGATAATAATCAGGAGCTTTCCCTTTTGGAATGAATGATCGAAGTAGTGTTCTTCTTCCTTTACCAAAGTTCAAGTCAGGACCACTAGTTAGGTCATAACCCATGTTCTCCATCATTCTGAGTACATGTGGCTCATAATGGGAGAATTGAGGGGGTTCATTCTCACTTTCTGAGTCTTCTCGAGGTAACAATTCAGACTCGATTCTTCTGAAAAGGATTGGTCTTTGGTCTTATGTCTTGCTGGGACCTTGAATAAAGACTCTTGTGCATCATTGATAACTTGATATGCCGTGAGGGATGACCTTATCAGTACATGCAATGAATCAGGGCATCTATTGTCGACCAGGGGTCATCACCTACATCAGTACCAGTATGACGGCATGAAATTAGAAGCAAACACAGAAAGGTAAGTCAAATCTAATTCTTCATTAATATACCACTCGCCTACATTATTGGCGATGTTATTAACATCGAGCTTATTAATGCTCATTACAAGCGGATTCAACTCCCAAAGACATTCTTCCTCCGCCTCTGGTTCAATATCAGCTTCATTATCAGAGTCTGGTTTCTCTGGCTGGAGGTTCTCGTTCATCTCCAGAGAATCTTGATATAAGAGGGAGTCCATGAAGTAGTACTCTACACCCTTGATTGGATGCCTTTCGGCTATCAACATTCGAACTTTTCCATCTCCGTCAATATACTTCATGACTTGATGAAGAGTAGAGGGGACAATAGAGTTACGATGAATCTATGATCGTCCCAGCAGCAAATTATGCGAAGTGTCGGCATCAATAACATAACACATCACTTCAGATCTCAGGTCTCCACTCTGACATTTGAGTTAATCTTCCCCATTAGGCGCGCAACATTGGCGTTGAAACCATAAATGGTAGTCTGGGTGGTGCTCAATCGATTAGTGGGGATCTCTAAGTGCTGCATGACTCGGTGGGGCATAATGCTCAACACTGATCCAGGATCTACCTGATTGCGGCTCACTTCAAATGATCCAATATACCCTGTGAAGTACAGAGGCCTATCATGTTTCCCCTTAACATGCATGTCATCTGACGTGAAGGTTATGAAGGGGGCATGTTGAGAGGCGTGGAGGCAGTCTTCTCCTTCTTCATCTTGTGATTCAGCTGGAATCTGAGCCATGAAGACCTCAGCATCAGCTAAAACTTCCTCAGAGCTTCTCTGGTTGACTTTGACAGTCTCAGGAACTCGTAAAGGGTGATTCTGGCCGGAATGTTGGCCAGTTGAGCCAGGACATCAAAGCAGTAAGGTGTTGAAGTTTCTTTTTGTCCTTCGGGAAGGCCTTGGCATACCGAATCTCCTTTTGTTTCTCCACTGGTTGCTTTGTGGATTGCTTGGTCAGTTTAGGGGGGTTTTAGGTAAATTTGCTACTATCTCCTCATATTTCTTCAAATATGATTGACCCGAATGAGTTTCGGCCGCGAGTGGTGCATTCAACTCTGCGGCAAGGACGATTGTCTCCTCCTCTGAGTCGGTTAGTGAGGGGACATCAGTCTTTGCTTTCCGGGTGGAAGCGCATACCACATTGCAAGGTGAAGCTTTTGCCTTACTTTTGGACTTTTTGTTGGTAACAGTAGTCCATTGTTGGCTTTCGACAAGGTCGGGATGAACCACATGATTTCCTCGTTATAGGAACAGGTATGAGACCTTTCTCCTGTTGGTGATAGGGGTCTATATTGAGTACCCTTAGTTCCCCTTTCGGGATGGGAACTACTCCAGCTGGCGTTGGACGTTGTACCCCGAACTGAAGAAATGATGTCATGTTAGCAGTCACTTTCTTTTGCTCTGGATGGAGCTTGAGCACTTCTGCATCAATCAGACCTTGAATGATGTCTTTGAAGATATAACAGCTCTTAGTAGGGTGCCCCAGTATTCTATGATACAATTAATAGTTAGGATTGTCAGTCTTGCCGACCTTCTCCGGATATCTAGCTTCAAGAAATTTTAATTTGTTGCTCTTATTGAGTAACTTGAATAACGAATTAACATGCTCGTCCTTGAAGGAGTACTGTGCGTAAAGAACCACCCCTCTGGTCAGCCAAGGTTTAACAGGAGATTTCATCTCTATTGCCAATGTATCCCTCATTTTTGATTGGAAAGATACTTCTGGCATGCGCCTTGTCAACTTTTCAGGTCTGGGCTTGTTTTCATCTGCCTTAACCCTGGCGATAATCTCTTTTGCTTGTTCACCTTGCTGGACCAACTGCTTTCAGGTGCAGCTTTCAGCAACTCCTATTGGGCTAGGAGTGAAGTTTGCAAATTGTGATGACATGTTTCCACCAGGGTAGCCTGGGTCATACCGCTAGGTGATCGGGGTAAAACCGCACACAAAAAGTGTGTGTTTTGAAATTGATATTTAAAGTGTGTGTTTTGGCTTCCTCGATACTTCCGTTATAGCATAGAGGCTAAAACGAGCTGAATCCACAAGGACGGGAGGCGATAGAAGCTTTACCGGTTGATTCACGTGTTTGTTAAAAAGTTCTTCAAAGTTTTAAAAAATGAAAAAGAAAAGAAAGAAAAGAATGAAAAGAGAATTATGGTGAAACACAAAGAAGTGGGAAACATAGAAGATAAAATGTTTGTGTTTTTGTTTGTATATCTAAAATAAAGTGAAAAGAAAAGAAAACGCATGGCTACTAACTACTAGTGGCTCCACCAACATGCTAACCTCTTAGTGATAGTTGCCTCACATGTATCATTGGCCATCACTAGTCCTTGGTTCAAGAGCGATTCAAAGCATGACCCATATGTAACTCATCACAATCCGACTCTACAAAACAAGTTCAAGCTACACTTAAACCATCAAAACTAAAAGTAAGCATGGAGTAAAGTAATGCTAGCTTGTTAGTGGTTAGGAAGTTAGAGTTAGATCCATCATCATGAGCCATCAATGGCTCTTACAAGAGCAAGGCCAAATCGAAGCTATTAGATTCATGTGGATTATCATAAAAGAAGTTAGACTAGTTGGTGGTTAGTAGTTAGTTGCCATGAGAGAAAAATTAGCTACACATGTAAAAGTGATTAGAGAGAAGAAAACATAGAGAGGTAAAGAGAGCACCTTTCATAGATTATCACTTTCTATTACAAGCACTCTTGCATTCCAAGCATGTACCACTCTCTCCCCTAATACAAAATCTACAAAATGGAAAATACAATGGAGGAAGAAGAACTAACCTAAACTAAACTACCCTAAACTACAACATGGAATGAAAACTACTCCTAAAACTCTGTATATCTCCCAACTGAAGAACCCAGGGGAGTTTTTATAGGCACCAGGGAAGAGGGGGGCCAGGGGACATACCCTGGCCCGAAGCGCGGCGCACGGCGCGGCCGTACGGCCACGAAAACGCGGCCCTAGCCGCGTTTCTGTGGCCCTATAGTGGCCGCGCGCGCAGCGCTTTGAGCCGCGCGCAGTTCTTTTATCTCCTGTCAGTGTCTGGTCCCGGTTTCGTGATTTGACGCCCTGAGCTGACAAAATCTGCTCCCTAAGGTAAATGGCTAGTTGGTAGGCCTTTAATCACCTATTAAATGGTGATTTATGGTCTTCTTCTTCACTTGTACACTATGAACCTTGGATCAAGCAAGCAAAACTTTATTAGCAGAATTTAATATGAAATAAATGTGAAGATGTGGTATAAAATATGCAGTTTTAGAGACTAATCACACCCCCACACTTATCTTTTGCTCGTCCCAAGCAAAACAATAAATTAAGAAAATTATTACACACTTTCGCAGGTGACGCGATTGCACTGAGCATGTGCAACAAGCCATTAAACCTCTAAGTTTCACCTAGAGGAGGAGTTTTGTCTCCTGAGGATTTTCAGTGGATTACACCCACAAAATCCATAAAGAAAGAAATCAAATGTTAGTATTTTGAAAACGCATTTTTGAAATAGAGAAAAGTGTTGAAGTATTTTGTAAAAATATAAGTGATCCAAGGTCAGAGGTTAACCAGAATTATTCTTTCTTAAACTAAGTCAAAATGTAAAAAATCTTGTTATAAATTAAAAGTAAGAATTTAAAATTGAATTGACTCTTTGACCTTTCATAAAATTCTTAGAAAAATATGCACTTGTGGACTGTGAAGATTTTTGGGATATCGACTCTAAGTTTTATGTCATTTATTTATATTATTATGTATATCTATTTTTTTCTTACCTTAGTTTTCTGAGGCTTTCTTATTTACCCGGGTAGTGAGCCTTTAGCCGGTGACTCCCAAACCAGATGGTCTTAGGGCACCAGATGAGAAAACAAAACATCCCTCAGACTTAATGACTCAAGTAAGTAAGGCCACAAAACTAAAGGGGATTATTTATTTTTTATCCACCATTTTAGGTGTGAATAATCATGCTTCTTGAGGCATAATTACCCAACTTCAATATGTTGTTTTTATTTATCATAATTTTTTTATATATATTTTATGGCATTTTCGGTCTTTGTTTCAATCCCAAAAAATTGTGTAAGTGTCGAGTACATAAATCTAAGGCAAAAAATTCAAGATCAAATTATCTTTTCAATTTTACTTTCTTATCCTAAAATTTAAACAAGATTTATTATTTTGACTCGGTTTAAAATATCATAATTTTAGGTCTTCCTAATTCCTAAGATAATCTTAATTTTCTTAAAAATAAATCAAAAACTATTTCTCTTGTTTCAAAAAGTTTTGTAAAAAGAAAAGAAAAGTTTTTATATAAAAGATTTTTTTAAATAAAAAGAAGTATAAAAGAAAGAAAATATAAAACTAACTACGTTAGTAAACCCTCCCCCACACTTATCTCATGCATGGTCCTCAATGCATCGTGAATGTGTAAATACATGAAACAAATGGAGAGGGAAGGAAGATTACCTCAAGGGGGTGGCTCCGATGGTGGTCTGATTGGGCCAAGCGTTGCTACCCAATCAAAATAGCGTGGATCTTGCAGGAACCCACAGTGACCTATCTGACGTGACCCAATAAAAGAATGATTGATTGAAATGATCTTATATAAAATTTATCCCCATCTAATTTTCAATTTTTAAAAATAATTACTGAGTCATTTTCTTCAACATTCTTGTCCAACAATGAAGGGTGATTCTGAGAGATGATTGATTTGGACTCAAATGGAACAAGAACAAAAATCGATACCGACTCGGGAAGTTAACTCAGATTAAGTCGAGAGTCAATAATGGGAGTTGAAATTAGTTCAAAAATAGGGTCCAAACCAAAGAATTGATGTTCACACACTTTCCCCAACAATGAAGTGTGATCATCAGAGATTGGTGATTCCATTTCACGGTGTACTGGTACAGGATTCAATGTTGACTCCGGAATAGAGAAAAAATCTGGTAGAGATACTGGAATCATAATTGAATAAAAAAGTGAAAAGGAATCACCAACTTGAGGTTCAGGATCACTTTCAAGCTCAAGTTAAATTTCGGGAAAAGGATAACTTGCCAAAATGTCAAGGTTATGATGTTGGGCAAGTTCAGGTTGGTATATGATGAAATTGAAGCTGGATTTCCAACATGACATGATTCTTGGGTCCAATCAATAGAGTTAGGGATATAAGGATCGGTCAATGGTTGACAAGGAAGACTTTTCTCGCTCTCATTGATCAATTCGCTCATAAGTGAGTCTAACCTACTGATAGACTGGGTAACAGAATTTGGATTTGGAATCATGTCTTCCATACTCGTGGCAATTGATTCTTCTTGAAAATATGAGTATGGAAGTTAATTTTGAAAATTATGGCGAAATTATGAGTCCATTGGATGTTGCGATTGCTGCTCAGACTTACGCAAAGGTTTCATACTCAAGTCCAGTATTGATGGTTGTTCATTTTGAATAGGTGAGGCTGGAAAAAATGAGTAAGACTTTTGAAAATTTGGTTGAGATGAGGAGTCCAACATGTTTTGCATTCTATCACAAAAGACTTCCAAACGCTTTTCTAGCTCAGATTCTTCTTCAATTGGATGCTCTAGAAAAGGAGTATGTGGAGTTTGATGTGGGAAGGATTGTGAATTGAGCAAATTTTGCATTTGTTGTAGGGACTCTTCCATACTCCTTTCTAAATTAGATTTTCTTCAGGTGGTGGAACAGGAAAAGGAGTATATGAACCAAAATCGGGGAATGAAAATTGTGGACAAGGTGGTTGAAAATTGGACTCGGGGGAGTTGAATCCCCATTGACTCTGTGAAGAGTTGAAATTATTTTGAAAATTATAGTCATATGATTGAGGATATGGGTCATATTGAGTCGGATAATCCCAACTCGGCATATATAGTTGGTTCATGTTGTACATAGCCGGGTTGGAGTTATCCGGGTCAAATGAGATCGGAGTGAAATATGGATTCATATTATGATTGAAATAATTATTGTTGTTAAAATCCATATCACAATTTACAAAAAAAGAAACAAACAAACAAACAATAAAGAAAAAGAAAAAAGAAGACAAGCCTATGTTAGGGTTGACTTAGACCTAGAAGACTCCTAACTGGTTAGACTGTTCACGGGGGGTATATTATCGGAAGCTGACCACGAGTTAATCGGCCAGGTAGGGGCAAGATCAGTGGGAGGTATCCGTGCCGGAGCAACGGGCCTAATTATGCCAAACCACTGTTCTTCGAGGTTTCGCCTCTCAATCCCCAACCTTAAACACCGATTTAGCAAGAGTCAGATTCTAACAACTTCCCCCTTAGGTCAATCTCTTAAATGAGTCCGAGATGTCCCTAGGGGCCAACGTCTAGCAAATTTTATTAAGGCTTGGCTTGTATGAGTGGGGAGGTAATTTTTGGGCCAAGGGAGGGTAATGACTTCCCCACCTTATGTTGTCTTAGGTTTTGCCCTTAAGTTTAATTTGTGCAAGTATGTAATATAGATAAGATGAACACAAAAAAGCGAGTAAATTACTGAAGTGTTTATCCTAACTATATGCAATGCAATATGTACACTTCCTGTAAGATCACAACAACACAAGAATAAAATACAGTATATTGGAATGAAAATTGACACGTGCCTAGATGCAACTGTCTAAACTGTTTTAAAGCATCCAATTATCGTATTTTAATTCTTAAAATTATTTATAGTGCACAGGTATATTTAACAAAAATTAGCAGCAGAATATAAGAATGTACAAGAAGTTACCCAACCACACTAGAGCAAGTGTGGACCTTTGTAATGCTAAAAAAAAAAAATTTAACCTGCACACCAAAACAAAGAAGAAAGGTTAACAAAAATGTGAAATCAAACCGTTCCCATCCCCGGCAACGGCGCCAACATTTGATCGGGGTTAAAACGGCGCACAAAAAGTGTGTGTTTTGAAATTGATATTTAGAGTGTGTGCTTTGGCTTCCTCGGTACTTCCATTATAGCATAGAGGCTAAAACGAGTCGAATCCACAAGGACGAGAGGCGATAGAAGCTTTACCGGTTGATTCACGTGTTTGTTAAAAAGTTCTTCAAAGTTTTACAAAATGAAAAAGAAAAGAAAGAAAAGAATGAAAAGAGAATTATGGTGAAACACAAAGAAGTGGGAAACATAGAAGATAAAATGTTTGTGTTTTTGTTTGTATATCTAAAACAAAGTGAAAAGAAAAGAAAACCTATGGCTACTAACTACTAATGGCTCCACCAACATGCTAACCTCTTAGTGATAGTTGCCTCATATGTATCATTGGCCATCACTAGTCCTTGGTTCAAAAGCGATTCAAAGCATGACCCATATGTAAATCATCACAACCCGACTCTACAAAACAAGTTCAAGCTACACTTAAACCATCAAAACTAAAAGTATGCATGGAGTAAAGTAATGTTAGCTTGTTAGTGGTTACGAAATTAGAGTTAGATCCATCATCACGAGCCATCAATGGCTCTTGTAAGAGCAAGGCCAGATCGAGGCTATTAGATTCATGTGGATTATCATAAAAGAAGTTAGACTAGTTGGTGGTTAGTAGTTTGTTGCCATGAGAGAAAAATTAGCTACACATGTAAAAAAGATTAGAAAGAAGAAAACATAGAGAGGTAAAGAGAGCACCTTTCATAGATTATCACCTTCTATTGCAAGTACTCTTGCATTCCAAGCATGTACCACTCTCTCCCCTAATACAAGATCTACAAAATAGAAAATACAATGGAGGAAGAAGAACTAACCTAAACTAAACTACCCTAAACTATAACATGGAATGAAAACTACTCTAAAACTCTGTATATCTCCCAACTGAAGAATCCAGGGGAATTTATAGGCACCAGGGAAGGGGGACAAGGGGACAAACTATGGCCCGAAGCGCGGCGCACGGCGCGGTTGTACGGCCGCAGAACGCGGCTAGGGCCGTGTTTCTGCGGCCCTATAGTGGCCGCGCATGCGGCGTTTTGAGCCGCGCAGAGTCCTTTTTGTCTCATGTCAGTATCTGGTCCCGGTTTCGTGACTTGACGCCCTGAGCTGACGAAATCTGCTCCCTAAGGTCAATGGCTAGTTGGTAGGCCTTTAATTACCTATTAAATGGTGATTTATGGTCTTCTTCTTCATTTGCACACCATGAACCTAGGATCAAGCAAGCAAAGCTTTATTAGCAGAATTTAATATGAAATAAATGTGAAGATGTGGTATAAAATATGCAGTTTTAGAGACTAATCACTAGGACATCAGAGTGCCATATTCTGAAATCTCTCCATAAATACTTTAACCGACTCTCCTTTTTGTTGCCTCATTGCCAGGAGAGTTGGCATGGTGATCTCCGAATCATCTTCGAAGAAGTGAGTAAGGAAAGCTTCTCCAAATCACCCCAGTTCTTAATGGAGCCTTCTGGGAGTTTCATGAACCATTCAAAGGCAAGTCCCTTCAGAGTGCCGATGAACAAGCATGCCAAGATGGCATCGTTTGCTACTACATTCCCTGTCTTAGACTTGAAGTAGTAGATGTGTTAGTTCGGTGATCCTTTATCATCGAAGGCCTGTAGGCTCGGAGGTTTGAATTTAGGAGGGGTACGGGACAAGATCCCACTCAGCCAGGAATGTCTGGACCACTCCTGCTTCTTGGAGGCCTTTCGATTGGCGAGGGCTTCCAGACACTGTTCCAGTTTATTCATTCTTTTAGAATGAGTGCTCCCATTCTCTGAATTGCCTCCCTCTTCAGATGAAGGCTCGCACGACTCGGAGTTGGACTGGCCCTCCTTCTCGGTATGAACAGAAGATGAGCTCTCCCCTTCCTTCCATTTGCCTTTAGACTTCTTAGAAGGAGTTTTGGGTTTCGACTTCTCCGGCCCTCAAGCAATTTTGAAAGCATTTGCTTGAGGGTGTCGATAGATTCTTATTGGGCGCGAATTATATTGATTTGTTCCCTCTGGGCCTGGGTTTGCTGTTCAAAGCACCTGGCCATCTCTTCAAGAGTGTTTGCCATATACGCGAAGGCTTCTTTCTCTATAGAAGAGTTCCAAGCCTATGATTCCGCAATGGCGGAGGTGTGACTTACTTACTTCAATGCTCCGGGCTAGGGCACTGTAGTCAACTGGGGCTACCACACCAGTCTGAATGCGAGTATGCTGGTACACTCCTTCTGGTTCAGTGTCAAACTCATCAGAGAAGGTATAGTGCTTAGACCCACAATGGTCAAAGTGATTTCGGGGGTACTCCATATCAAAGAAGGTTCTCTTTGTGCGGGAATGATGTCTTTTGGCTGATCGAGAGGTTGACATTAATCGTCTGAATACTGACTGCTTGCTTACATGTGAGCTACAATGACATTCAGAGAGCATTGTTGTGACGAGCTGTTCACAGCAACATGATGGAGTGATTTGATGGGCACTCCTCTTCTTTGTCAGATAATCCCTTAGATCCATCGGAGGGGGATCAAAGAGACTATCCTCAATTTTTCAAAGGCTTTTTAGCTTCTGAAAACTAACCTTGCGTCGCAAATCTGAAACGCAGGGCTCAAAGATGCGGAGCTCACGTTCTACAAGAAGGACGCGGCTCTCACGTTTTGGCTTTGAAACACAGGTCTCGTGTTTCTGTTGAGAAGAAACGCGGACCTCGCGTTACTGATTGTCGCATTTGGCCAGCAACATTTGGGAAACGAGGACTTTCAGAATCCCAAATTCTATGGTAGAGATGCGGGTCTCGTATTTCTGAGAAAGACACGGACCTCGCATTGTTGAACATCGCGTTTAAGAGGTGAGGTCTTGACAATGCAAGCTTCTTGAACTTCATATTTTGGTCTCCAAATGTAGACTTTTTGTGCCCTGTGCAGCTCAGAAGGGACACAGGCATGAGCTTGCGTTCTGTATCTATTTGACAGATAGTTGTTCCAGATTCTTGAGTCTATTATCGATGTGCGCATTGCCTCTGTGGACGTTCGGCATTCCGGTTACGATGTACAGGTTATTGGGAACCCTGGTAACCTGGAGCTGAGGAAGATGACAGGCGTGGCCGGGTTAACCGTTGACAACGTTGGCCTCGCGGGTCTCGTGAGAGACGTTGACACGAGCCTTACGTGTGATACGACCAGCAATGATGCTCTCTGCACAGGCCATGTTCGGAGAAGTCTCCGAAGGGACCTGAGAGCAGATCTCCGAAGAGACCTTGCAGTACTGCCGCGCCCTAAGGATTTTGGAGCTGGAAGAGAGGAAAATTCTACGACAAGTAATTCGACCGTTCTTCCCATGAAGGTGACGTCACCTTGCACCACAACTTGCTCATCAGTAGAGAAAGTAGTCCCCATCTGAGTCGCCATCTCTTATTTGCTCGGGAAAAATAATTTGAGATGAGAATACGAGTTGTAAAGTTTCCTTGAATTAAATGAAAGATTACAATAATCTCAAACAATTTCAATTATAAGAGAGAGAAGATGTTTAAGCTCAAATCTTCTCTTTGTTTAATGCTGGGTTCTTGATGTAGCGGTGGAAAATGAATCTTATTTTCTGTTGACCGGGTGAACGTCAGTTTCTTCTGGGAATCTTCTCTTCAGACTATGGACAGAGTAGCATAGCTCCTATCTAATGAAATCTCAAAGAGACTTGAGGTAAAAACTTATACTCAGCAAGTTGTTAGAAGAGTTGAACTCTTTAATATTCCCCAGCTGTAAATTCTGATTCGAAATCTCTTGACCAAAAGTTCAACAATAACTTCTGACCGATTCCAATTTTCTGACCCCTCTTTAGTAGCAAACTAGGCTATTTATAGGGGATAAAATTGTTCCCCCAAAACTCTCCATAATGGGGGTTAAATTCTCTCATTACTTGGGCAGTAATTGACCCAGTAATGAGGGCAGTTATAACCGAGACGCAGGGCTTCTCTACAGTTGAAACGTAGGCTTCGAGCCTCATGTTTTGGCATTATAGTGCTGTAGGAGGCTGGTTTCAAACCTTGATAGATGAGGGCTTTGAGCCCTGCTAGATGCGGGCTTCGAGCCCTGCGTATTACCATCGCAGTAAAGTTGAGATGCGGGCTTCGACCCTCGCGTCTTGGTACTACAATAGTGGCTATGATTAGCCTCGGTCTGGAGTATAGACTCTGTTTTATGATGACTTGTCCTCAGTGATTTTTAGATAGTCTACAACAAGGTACACAAGCACGGCCCGGTCGACCGCCCGGTCGACCGTGGCAAGTAAGCGGTCGATCGACTGAAAAACAGAAGTCTCTATCGGTCCCGGTCGACCGATCGGTCAACCGAGGGACAGGGTCAGCCGACAGGCTGGTCAGCCGACAGGCGTATCTGGGCACGAATCTGCTTCTCCTTTCAGGATTCAGACTTCATTTTTGAATTGGGGTCAAATCCTAAAACCCTGGGACTCTCTGGCTATAAATAAAGGTTAAAGCCCTCATGAATTGTATTGGCAAGTATTCTTCCAGTATTCTCTTGTATTGATTATTGAATCAATAAAATCTCTCTCACCCTTGCCCCGAGGACATAAGCAAATTGCCGACCTCGTTAAATCTTGTGTTGACTTTCTCTCTTATTTATTGTTCTTATCTTTTGGGTACTTCTCGGCTGCATCTCTCTCCATTGTTAGATTCCTCAATTGGGTTGTTGTCAGAAGGCGCTAGGCGCAATAGTTTCTTAGTAGTCCAAGTTTAACTTCAACCAACTCTCAAGATGGAGAAATTGAAGTATACAAGATAGAGCAAGGACACAAAAAGTTCAAGTCAAGGCTTTGAAGTCAAGTATTTTGGATGTGAAGAAGCACCCCAAGAAGAAGACTTGTAATATTGGCTTATGCCTATGCTTGTAAAACGTTAGTTTGTTAAAACCTAATCTAGTTGATTAGAATGCTTAGAGACACACATACACAAATACACAAAAGAATTCTCGTCTAAAATTTTCTAAATAGAATTTTGAAAAGTTGTTTTGAAAATTAGTATATAAATGTTGATGTTACAAATAAAAGATTTCTTTATGAAAATAACTTATCTATATAGTTTATAAATACAAGAAATATATTATTTTGTACTTGATTTCAAGAATTTTTTTCTTTAAAAGGTTTTTTCTCTAATTTTGAAGAAATCTTGAATGGGAAAGAATAAACCTTTCATCTTCGTTTTTGAGATAAATTTAAGTGTCATGTTTTCTCTCTAATAAATGTTGTTTGTTTATTTTAATCTTTTTTAAATATAGATCCATAATAAATATAGTTCTTTGTTCACCTATCATGCTAATTTCGAATCTTTTTTCATACAATTTGAAAAATCTTTACAAATGGATTCATTAGTAGAATACAAAACTTGAATAGCATATCATTATTGTTGACCTTCACAAATAAGGTCAATCAATCTTACCCTTAATAGAATCATTTTCACAAGGAAACTTGAAAGTCTTTTATACCAAGCATAAGGTGTTTGTTTTAAACCATAAAAAAAATTTTAATTTAAAAATATGATCCAAAAATTCATGATTTTCAAACCAAGAGATTATTCAACATAAATTTTCTCTCAATAAAATCTTTAAGAAAAGCACTTTTAACTTCCATTTGAAAAAGTGAATTTTTTTAAAACTTGCCAAGGCTAAAAGCATTCTAATATCTTTCAATCTAGCCATCAGTTTAAAGTTTCATCATAGTCAATACCCTCTTCTTGATTAAATTTTTGGGCAACAAGTCTAGTTTTACTTCTAGTAACTATGTCATGTTCATCAATGTTGACCTAATGGCACAATTACTTTATTTGTTTAGATGATTCTAAAATTCATGTATTAAATTTCTAATATATCTGTCTAGTAATTATAAGTTGTATAGTTTTCTTAAGTTTGACTTTAATCAACTCTCAAGATAGAGAAATCGAAGTTTATAAAATAGAGCAATGACTCAAGAAGTTTCAAGTTTAGTCTTTGAGGTCAGGAATTTGAATGCGAAAAAGCACCACAAGAAGAAGACTTGTAATATTGGCTTGTGTCTATACTATGTAAGATGTTAGTTTGTCAAAATCCAATCTAGTTGATTAGGATGCTCACACACACTCACACACAAAAAAAAAATTTCTTGTTTAAAAATTTCAAAATAGAATATTGAAAAGTTTATTTTTGAAAATTAGTATGTAAATGCTGATTTTATAAACAAAGGATTTCTTTTTGTGCAAGATTATTTCAAAAGAGTTTTCAAGAATTCCAATGTTTACATTGTGCTACCACTTTCACATTCTTCAAGTTTCTTATTCACAATCTCTGAGCTTCTATCTCCACTTGGATTGTGTATTGGAGGTTTGTGATCGTATGGGAGATCACCTCTTCTTATAATTTTTTTGAATTAATATTCTAGGGAAAGAGGATAGAGTAAGGATTTGCAGCTCTAGAGTCTTGCGGGATCTAGTGTTAGATTGTATTGGTTCAAGTATCATAGTTGAAAGTTAGAATTCTCCAAGAGAGTGGAGGCAGGGACGTAGGTCAAGGGGACCGAATCTTGAGAACATATCGCTCATGCTTGCGCTTGTTAAATTTTCTCTCAACTCTATCTCCTCTCTATACTTGCTCATATACTGCTTACATTGCTTTTATTGCATCTTGCTTGTTAGGCTAATTGCTTCAATATGACTCTTGTGTTATACTGATCTATTATTGATATATTGATATTGCTCTTCCTCCATATTGTGTTTGTGATATAATCAAGAAAGCTATTTTTAACACCTCAACTCTTTTTAAAGAGGAATCTTGAGAAGTTTTAGAGCCCTTCACGGAAAATTTTGTTTCACTTCTTAGTTCTTCATTTGGTGGTTATTGTGATTGTTAAGTTTTTAACTCCACATTGTTATTAGTCATTACCTATTCACCGCTTCTAGGTGATTTCAATTGGTATCAGAGCTTGATACTCTTGATTTGGGTTTAATAATCTAGAGATAAAGATCTTTACTTGTTTATCACTTTATTTGCTCACACACGCATGGCTTCAAATGATTTCTCTAGCATCAAATCCCCATCCAAGTTTGATGGCCTAAACTTTCCAATTTGGAAAGTGAAGATGACTTTGTTTTTCAAGTCTCTAGGATATAGAGCAGCAAAGGTCGTTACCAAGGAATCCATTGAACCCCAAGGTGATGAGGATACTTGGTTTGAAACCATCGCCTAGGAATATAAGGTCAATGCCAAAGCCCAATATGCACTTACACAAGCACTCAATGATGATGACCTATCAATTGCAAATCTGCTTTTGAGGTTTGAAATGATTTAATTATCACACATGAGGGAACCACTTAAGTTGAAGAGGTCTAAAATTGATTTGCTCTGTTCTCAGTATAAGAACTTTTATATGAATGAAAATGAATTTATAGATGAAATGAAAGTGCGCGTAGAGGGGGATGAATAGGTGTACTAGCTAATCTAGTGCAAATGATACGAAATTTAAAATTTATTTGCAAACACACTATGTGTAACCAGAGTGAGTCTGAATTCCCCGTTAAGGGCTCTGGAGCTACTCCTCGAGATTTCTCTAAACTAAGAGTTGGGGTGCTATTAGAAGCTCTCTTAGTTTAACACAAGTGTGGGCACACAACCAATACCAAGCATGTATATAATATGAGCAATGTAAAATAATGCAAGATATAAGAGAGATAGAGTTGAGAGATAGTGAATCAAACGTAAATACTAAGCTATATTTCGAGGTTCGAGCTACATCACTACGTCCCCGCCTTCACACAGAAGGATTTTCACTACGTCCACACAGGACCTTCCACAAAGGGACCTCCACTGAGGAATTACAATTACAACCGGGAGTATGATCAGGGGAAAACCGCGCACAAAAAGTGTATGTTTTGAAATCAAGATTTAAAGTGTGTGCGCGTTAGCTTCCTCGATACTTCCGTTATAGCATAGAGGCTAAAACAAGTCGAATCCACAAGGATAGGAGGTGATAGAAGCTTTACCAGTTGATTCACGTGTTTGTTAAAAAGTTCTTCAAAGTTTTAAAGAATGAAAAAGAAAAGAAAGAAAAGAATAAAAAGAGAATTACGGTGACACAAAGAAGTGGGAAATATAAAAAGAATGGTTTTTGTGGTTTTATTTTTATATCTAAAATAAAGTAAAAAAGAAAGAAAACTCGCGGCTATTAACTACTAATGACTCCACCAACATACTAACCTCTTAGTGATAGTTGCCTCACATGTATCATTGGCCATCACTAGTCCTTGGTTCAAGAGCGATTCAAAGCATGACCCATATGTAACTCATCACAACCCGACTCTACAAAACAAGTTCAAGCAACACTTAAACCATCAAAACTAAAAGTAAGCATGGAGTAAAGTAATGTTAGCTTGTTAGTGGTTAGGAAGTCAAAGTTAGATCCATCATCATGAGCCATCAATGGCTCTTGCAAGAGCAAGGCCAAACGAGGCTATTAGACTCATGTGAATTATCAAATAAGAAGTTAGACTAGTTGGTGGTTAGTAGTTAGTTGCCATGAGATAAAAGTTAGCTACACATGTAAAAGAGATTAGAGAGAAAAAACATAGAGAGGTAAAGAGAGCACCTTTCATAGATTGTCACCTTCTATTACAAGCACTCTTGCATTACAAGCATGTACCACTCTCTCTCCCTATTACAAGATCTACAAAATGAAAATACAATGGACGAAGAAGAAGAAAAACTACACTACACTACCCTAAACTACAAAATGAAAATGAAACTACTCCTAAAATTCTGCATATCTCAACTCTGGAACCCTAGGGGGGTTTTTATAGGCACCAGGGAAGAGGGGGCTAGGGGACAAACCCTGGCCCAAAACGCGGCCGCGGCCGCTGCAGCCGCGTTTCTGCGGCCATAGGTCGGCTGCGCGCGCGACGCTTCGAGCCGCACGTTGTCCTTTCGGTCCCCTGTCAGATTTTGCTCCCGGTTTCTGGTTTCTAGCCCCTGTTTTTGATAGAATCAGCCTCCTAGGTCAATGGCTATCTTAATAGGCCTTTAATCACCAATTAAATGGTGATTTAGGGTCTTCTTCTTCATTGCACACCATGAACCTAGAATCAAGCAAGCAAAGCTTTATTAGCAGAATTTAATACAAAATAAATGTGAAGATGTGATAAAAATTATGCAAAATTAGAGACTAATCACACCCCACGCTTATCTTTTGCTTGTCCCGAGCAAAACAAAAATAAGAAAATTATTACACCACTTTCGCAGGTGACGCGATTGCACTGAGCATGTGCAACAAGCCGTTAAACCTCTAAGTTTCCCCTAGAGGAGGAGTTTTGTCTCCTGAAGATTTTCAGCGGATTACACCCACAAAATCTATAAAGAAAGAAATCAAATGTTAGTATTTTGGAAAACACATTTTTGTAATAGAGAAAAGTGTTGAAGTATTTTTGTGAAAATATAAGTGATCCAAGGTCAGAGGTTAACCAGAAATTGTTCTTTCTTAAACTAAGTCAAAATGCAAAAAATCTTATTATAAATTAAATGTAAAAATTTAAAATTGAATTGACTTTTTGATCTTTTATAAAACTCTTAGAAAATATGCACTTTGTGAATAGTGAAGGTTTTTGGGATATCGACTCTAACTTTCATACCATTTATTTATATTATATATATATATATTTCTTTTTTTTTCTTCCATTAGTTTTCTTAGGCTTTCTTATTTACCCGGGTAGTGAGCCTTTAGCTGGTGACTCTCAAACCAGATGGTCTTAGGGCACCAGATGAGAAAACATCCCTCGGACTTAAGGACTCGAGTAATCAAGGCCACAAAACTAAAGGGGATTATTTTATTTTTATCCACCATTTTAGGTGTGAATAATCTTGCTTCCTGATGCATAATTACCCAACTTCAATAAGTAATTTTTATTATCATAAATATTTTTTAAAATATATTTTTATAACATTTTCAGTCTTTGTTTCAATCCAAAAAATTGTGTAAGTGTGGAGTGCATAAATCTAAGACAAACAATTCAAGATCAAATTATCTTTTCAATCATTCTTTCTTATCCTAAAATTTAAACAAGATCTATTATTTTTTTGACTCGGTTTAAAATTTCATAATTTTAGGTCTTCCTAATTCCTAAGATAATCTTAATTTTCTTAAAAATAAATCAAAACTATTTATCTTGTTTCAAAAAGTTTTGTAAAAAGAAAAGAAAAGTTTTTATATAAAAGATTTTTTTGTTAATTAAAAGGAAGTGTAAAAGGAAGAAAATATAAAACTAGCTACGTTAGTAAACCCTCCCCCACACTTATCTCATGCATGGTCCTCAATGTATCGTGAATGTGTAAATACATGAAACAAATGGAGAGGAAAGGAAGATTACCTCAAGGGGGTGGCTCTGGTGGTGGTCTGATTGGGCCAAGCGTTGCAACCCAATCAGGATAATGTGGATCTTGAAGGAACTCACCAGTGACCTCTCTAATACGACCCAATAAAAGAATGATTGATTGAATGATCTTATTTAAAAAATTATCCCCATCTAATTTCTAATTTTCAAAAATAATTATTGAGTCATTTTTGTCAACATTCTTGTCCAACAATGAAGTGTAATTTTGAAAATGATAGATTTGGACTTAAAGGGATCAGGAATAAAAATCGATACCGACTCGAAAAATTGACTCAGATCAAGTCGAGAGTCAGCAATGAGAGTCGAAATTAGTTCAAAAATAGGGTCCAAACCAAAGAATTGATGTTCACACACTGTCCCCATTAACGAAGTATGATTATGAGAGATTGGTGATTCCATTTCATGGTGTACTGGTACATGATTCAATGTTGACTCCAGAATAGAGAAAAATCTGGTAAGGATATCGGGGTCATTATTGAATCAAAAAGTAAAATGGAATGACCAACTTGAGATTCAGGATTACCTTCAAGCTCAAGTTCAATTTCGGGAAAAGGATAACTTGCCAAAATGTCAAGGTGGTTTTCAAGACTTTGGGCAAGTTCAAATGGATGTAATGAAATTAAATCTTGATTTTTGTCCACAGAAGGAATGTGAATGGGTGAAATGAGCGAGTCAAGTTCAGGAATAATGGGAATCAAAACTGGCTCAAGAACGTCACTTATTTCAGGTAACACTACAGGAGTCGATATTGATTCAAGGAATGGACTCGAATCATTAACTTGAAGCTCAGGTTCACATTCATCTTCAATTTCAGGAAATGGATAACTTGCCAAAGTATCATGAATTGGATGTTGGTCAAGTTCAGGTTGGTATGATGAAATTGAAGCTGAATTTCAAAATGGCAAGATTCTTGAGTCAGATGAATATCTGATGGACATGGGAACTTATTCGTATGTTGAATTATTCGCTCGGTCTCTTGCACAAATTCCATAGTTTTTTCCCACAATGATTTTTCTTTGATTGGTTCTGGAAAGGAACTATATGAATGTTGGAAATTTTGTGGACGTGATGAGGCCATATTGTTTTCAAATTGTTTTTGGGCCTATATCGCTTCTTCCAAAGTCCTTTGCAATGATGATTTTTCTTCAATTGGTGGTTCAGGAAAAGGAGGATATTAAGAAGAATCAGGGAATGAATATTGTGAAAATTGTGGACAATGTGATTGATAATTTGACTCAGGGGAGGTGAATCCCCATTGACTCTGTGAAGAGTTGAAATTATTTTGAAAATCTTGATTATAGGATTGGAGATATGGGTCATATTGAGTCAGATAATCCTAACTCGGCATATATGGTTGGTTCATATTATACATAGCTAGATTGGAGTTAATTCGAGTCAAATTAGGTCGAAATGAAATATGGATTCATATTTTGATTGAAAGAATTATTGTTGTTAAAATCTATTTCACAATATACAAAAAAAGAAAACAAACAAACAAACAAACAAAGAAAAAGAAAAAGAAAACAAGCCTATGCTAGGGTTGACTTAGACCTAGACGACTCCTAACTAGTTAGACTGTCCATGGGGGGTATATTGTCGGAAGCTGACCACGAGTTAATCGGCCAGGTAGGGGTAAGATCAGTGGGAGGTATCCGTGCCGGAGCAACGGGCCTAATTATGCCAAACCACTGTTCTTCGAGATTTCACCTCTCAATCCCAAACCTTAGATACCTATTTTTCATAGATTTTACAAAAGGGAAAACTTACAAAAAGGGGTCGAGGAGCTAAATTACAATTATTCTAAAAAGATTACAAGTAGATCTCCTCTGAGATTCTGGAGAAGTGTGCCGATAGGAGTCTGGTCAGCGCGCAACCACTTTGTCCCATTGAGATGCGATCGATGGGATTCCCTTCTCGCCTGGTTCAGGGAATCAGAGAACAGAAGGTAGGTAGAACCCTCTTATTACTTCTCAAACTGCCTCTACTTGGGAATTCCTTCTCGCCTGGTTCCGAAAATTCCTTGAGAGGAAGATGTTAGGGTATCAGCACCCTGATTAGAGAAGCAGTTCTCTGAATTCTCTGAATTCTTGGAAGCAAGAGAATAAGCCTCTATTTGGCCGTCTCTCTCTCTGTGCCTCTCTTTGCCTATGCGCGTGTTTTTTGCTTGTGCCTCTGGTGGGCTATTTATAAGGAGAGCAGGGGTATAATTGTCCCTTGAAAATATGAAAACAGATTGAGTCAATCTGTTCAAATCTGGAAAGTAGCCTTGCTGCGAGGCTAAATCAGCTTCTGTGAAGCTAAGAATAGCAGGTAACGTCGATCTCCTGATCTGTTTTGATTCTTTCCATATAATTGGAAGATCTCCCCGATCCTCTTACTTGTTTTAGGAGAGTCAAGAGATTATGGTAAACAACTACCAAATTTGATCTCAGATTTAATCTTGATTAGATTTGATCTTGAATAGATTTGATCTCATCTGGAGATTTGATTGGTCAAAGGTTGACCATAAGAGACCCGCAGCGGAGCTGCCGCGTCGAGCTCAGCGGAGCTAGAAGGAGCGTCTGGCAAAGTTAGCAGAAAGCTCTTCAGCGGAGCTGGATAATCATCTATGGCGAAGTTACCGACAATCTGCGCGGTTGCGTGTGGCTTCGAGCCAAGGTAACTCTCTACGGAGTTAACTGAGCACTTCAGGCGAAGCTGTGAGTTAGCTTACTTGATGGAGCTTTGAATGGCTTCAAGGCGATGTTGGACAAACTTAGCCTCTCAGGCGAGGCTATCCCTTTGGGCTCATGTGATGCTAAGTGTTGAGCTAACCTAGCATCTTAGACCTGCTTAGGTCTCTTCCAAAACAATCTGGGCTCACTGTCTGCTTCACTGGATCAGTAGAGTTCAGGTTGCTGATTTGTCCCTCGGAGATCGGTACAGAACTGGTCGTCAGCTTGTCTGTCACTTGTTTTTGTAAATGTCAACAAGTTAGACATTGTTCAGGCCAGTCAGGAATCTTGTCTTTTTTAGAGTGTCAACAAGACCCCCTTCAAAGTTTTTGAAAGTCTGCAATGGAATGGTTCAGGCTTCGAAATACTTTGAATTGCTTTGATTGATGGTATGTGAAGCACGAACGTCGCCATGGTGGTTGAATTCAGCTTCACTTTCAATCCTGCTTCCGGATTGAAATAAGTTCGCTGAGGAATCGTGTAGATTCGCTATTCTGGGTAGCTTCGCTTCTGGGTAGCTTAGCATCTGGGTGGCTTAGCGTCTGGGCCTCCCAGAGTAGCTTCGCTTCAAATCAATTTTGGAACGTCGTTCCTTCCCGAGGCCAGCTGCTTTCGGCTAGTTTCGAGGAGGATTGCTCCTTTTTCGAGGTTAGAATAACCTCTCTTGCACTAATCGAGGAAAATCATTACTTCTGCGCGCATTTCCGAGGGAGACTATTCCCTTTCTCAAGGCTCCATAAATGCCTTAAATTCGCTCGCGCTTCTAGGCTTGAAGCAGCGGCGGTGCTCAGGCCATGAGGCCTATAAATAGGACACTTGAAGTCCTCTGCAGAGAAGCAGTCTGTTCATGACTTCTCTTGGTTGTTCAGAGAAGTATACTCAGATCTCTGAAATAGTGGGGGTTCCCACTCTGGTCATTAAATGGCCAAGAACTGGTGAGTCTCGGTCATCCAGAGACTTTACCAATGGACAAATGACTTTAGGGAGTTTATCTCCCTTAATTTAGCTTTATCAGCTGGCTCAGGGATTAATTTTCCTTGTTCTTCATTTTGTATCTGACTGATTTGAATTTGTTGAATCCGCCCGTTTAAGTTCGCCACATAGATAAGGATTGAGACTTAGTCTCTTCAAAGTTGAGCCAGTCTTGCCATACAGGTGGGGTCAAGACTGCGTCCCTCCAGATCAGTCTGACTTAGCCATATAGGCGAGGCTAGGACTTAGCTCTTTTTGACGCTGCTTCAGTGTGACTGTCTTAGGCGGAGCTAAGACTTGGCTTACGCTGAGCTAGCCCATCATCACTGTGCAAGCGGGGCTACCCTCTGCTTAACTGAAATCCATCCTGGATCAGATATAAGTTGATTTGCCAAAAGAATTTGACTTAGCGTACCATGCTTGTATATTTTTTTTCTTTGCTTTAATGCTAACTTGCTTTCCATCTTGCATTGCAGTGAATTGTGGTTGCCAATCCTTTGTCTTGATGAAAGAGACTAGAAACTTGCCCCTTGATCTTCAAGTCGAAACATTGATCCTAAGCAGGAGGAACAAACTGGGGCAGCTGATGCGTGTTCCCAAAAGAGGTTGGCAGTCGCTTATCCGAGATGATCCACTTTGAGAAGGGGCTGGTAGTCGCTTATCCGAGATGATCCACTTCGGGAAAGCGGACGTCACCTATAAGGTCTCGGATCCTTTGCCAATTTTCATCAAAGAACATCCAGCTTCTTGATGACAAAATCTGCCATTAAGCGAAGGATTACGGTCTTGTGCAGGAGGAGGAAGGCCTTTCATGTCCAGTTAGTTTGGCTTGGAAGTTGATAGGACCACTTGTATGCCTTTGGAGCAATGATTCGGTTGTATGAAAGACCACTTTGATGTAGTAGTATCAATGTATCTTCCCTTTTGAATCAATAAAAGTATTTATTCTCTGCTTTGTTTTCTTTGTTTTTGATCCGAAAACACCTGAGGTGGACCAACTTAGGCAAGTTTTTTTTTTCTTCCCAGGAGGAAATGAGAACTCTCAGCCGAGCTAAGCTTCTGACGAAGCTGAAGACAGATCAGGAGCCAGTTACTGGCGAAGCTAGCACGGAATTTTCGCGAAGCTAGAGATGTGCTTTTAGCAGAGCTAAGGCACATTTCTCAGCGAAGTTATTGAAGCGTCGCGTTAAGTTAACACTGGACTCCCGACAGAGTTAGCCGTTAGCGGCTGAAGTAACGCTTCTTGTGAAGGCTCTTTAGGCGCCATTTCAAATTAATTTAAAATGACTGCCTGTACTCCTTTCGAGGAAGCGACATTTAGGCAATCATCAGCCTATAAAAGCCTGATCGGGCTGAAAGAGAAGGCACCACTTCTCTTTGAATTTTCAGAGCACTCTGACTCTTTTCTTCTTCTTCTTCTTCGTTTGGAATTTCAAGAACTTCTTCTTCTGTTCTTCAATGGCTCCCAAGAGACGAGCAGGAAAAGAGGTAGCAACCTCTACGACGGAGGGTCCTTCTCCTCCTCCAGTCATCGAACGACCTATCGCGGGTAGGGATTTTTCCCTAGAGATTTTCATCTCTCTTTTAAAGCCGATTTTGGCTATCTTCTGATTAACCCAGAGCGATCAATCATGATCTCATGATCTTAGGGAGTTCAATTCCCTAAATTTTCCTTGATTTCTTGATTGGGAATCGTAGGACCGAAGGGTCTCTTCTTCAAGCTTCCAGGTGAAGCTATCCCTTAGGCGGTTTACAACCTATTGAATGATAGGGTGCGAAGCTAGCCTTTGGAGTGTGACTGAAAAGGACCTTAATGCCCTTAAAATAATTTTTTAAGTAGCAGTATTCTTCTGGCGAAGTTAGCCCCTAGGGCTTTGTTGCATTCTGTCATTCGGAGTCAAGTTTCTAGAGTGAAGCTAATACTTGGATATTTTCCTGCTTCCTGCCTTTGTATGGAGTGCGGAGTTACGCTGCAGCTGCGAAGCTATCATTAGGCCAGCTTCGCTCGGAGAGCGAGGCTATGCCTTAACAAAAATTGCATTCTTATTTTAGCCCTTGTTTGGCTGATGAACTAATCATAATTTCTCCTTATTTTTGCAGTGCACTATACTCCTGGTCCTCTGAACAGTCTCTTTGGCACAACCAGGGGGCTAGATGGCAACGTCAGCCTGCAGTTTCAAGAGCAGGCTTCACTGTTCAGCGAGCGAAGCGCTCCTGCGCGGGATGCACTTATTCATGGGGGATCAGCGCACCATGAGGAGCATCTTAACTACTGCTCCCCTTGAAGATTCTGACCGAAGAATCTATCGAAAGCCCGGCTTCATGTTCGGAGATGCAGCACCCGACAATGATCACCAGCTGCTAGCCGGAGAGGGGCAGTGGATTTTTAAATTGGATGGTGAGAAGTACTATCTCCCATCTAGCAAGCAGCATTTTCCCTTGTCCTTCTTTCAATGCGTGACGAGGGCTCAGAAGATGCAGTGGCAAGTGACTCGGACTATTGACTCCGTTCACGTAGGGAAGTTGATAATTTCGTCTCCCGGCTACACCAGGGCGGGTCCTCCTCGCTGCATATTGGGTCTCCACCCCGGGAATGTACTTCCAGATATCCCAGTGGGGGAAAATCTTGCGGTAGCTCAAACCTTTGGAAATCAGTTCTTTAAAGTTAGTGCAATTATCCGGCCACTGATTTCAGGACCCTGGGTGGATTCACCCTCCCAAGGGATGGTGGAGGGACTTGACCCTATATGTCCTTGCTCGTTTTAAGGAGGATCTGGAGAGACTGAGACTCTACGAGGCTGTCAGGGCGACCTGTTATGGCATTCAGATGAGCGTAGCGAACTTCTAGGCCATCTTTGAGTTGTACTGCTCGGCTACAAGGACCTTCTTCACCCCTGTTGGCGAATTGGGTATGGCTCTGTACGAGATGTGAGAAGTCTCTGCTCTACCTTTGGGGTCTCTCCCATATGAAGAATATTTTCCGTGCGAGGCGGAATTGGCACTTCTGGAGAAGCAGGAGCCCGCTTTGCTTGAGACCTACCGGGAATTGATGTGTCACCTGTACATTTGCTCCAGCATGCATGGGAACAGTAAGGGAACTTCATGCAGTTTGAAGAGCTGGAGAAATTATTTGTTCCCTAACCTGGATCTCCTAAAGTGGCTCATTATGGAGTTGCAGATGAAGACATCTTTCGCCGGATGCAAGAGCACTTTCAAGGAGATTTGATTCTGGAAGAAGATGACGGACCCTATGAGAAAGGCGATATTCTTCAGAGTTTCCACCACCAGGCTCGTCGGCTGACGTCCCGGAAGGCACTTTGGCTGGCATTTTAACGGTCTGGTTGAAGAGATGTGTAGTGCTATCTTCGTCTGGCGATGTCATTCATCTGACAGTCTTATTGCCTGCCGTTCGGCTAGTCCATGGTCGTTCTCTTGGGCTTCTTCTAGCCATAGTGTGCTGTATTCAAAGAGGCCTTCGTGCATTGACGGAGGCTTTCTGTAGGCCACCAGCAGTGAAGCGGGGAAAGGGAACTATCTTGCCTCGCGATGGGCCAAACCCCAGAATAGGCTTGCCGTATACTTATTTGATGGCATGGTTTGCCCTTCACTGCCCCTCTATTATCCAAGCCGGTGAGGAGCCCCCAGAAGGTGTTCGCATGGCGCTTCTCCGTCGATTCGAGGGGTGTTCGTGGTCGAAGACTTATGTGGCTGCGGTCCGTAAACTGCTGTGCCGTCATGACGTTTATAGTCTTTTCTGATGCTTCCCCTACATTCGCGATGCAGGCTATGGTGAAGAATTCAAGGATGTAGGAGAAGGGCAGACGTCATTGAGTCGGGGAGTCTTTGAATGGCTGGTCAGCATCCGGCCATCACACTTGTTGTATAGAAGTGGGGACACCTGTTACTAGAGCCCTATGTTCTGAGTCGGTTTGCCCGTCAGTTTGGATATGTCCAACTGTACATAGGTAATCCGAACAGCAGCCTGGCCTTTATGGGGAGCCTCATCGATGGAGCTCGTGCCTGGCGGTTCTTTATTGCTGGCTGTACTGAGGTGCGACTGTGCATGCCGCTAAGGACTCCTAATCTTCTGACGACCCTGGTCTGCCAGTGGTATACCACCTCGAACTCCACACCCACTGGATTTTCTATTAATTCCTTTGGTGTGAAGTTGATCTCTCAGCGGCTGAACGGAAGGTCACTGAGAAGAGCGAGGGTAAGAGGGTCTGTGTTCCAGGCCTCGGGTAATCATTACTGTTGATGATAGCAAAGCCTCGGATGCAGGAAGTCCTCGTTTTGAGGCGGACACAGGTGCTGAGGCTCCAACAGCTGTTTCTAGTGGGGTAGGCACGACCCCCATAGAACATGCTGACATGGAAGAAGTGGAGGAAGAAGATCCTGACGTCCACTTCAAGCAAAAGCGGGAAGGTGGATCTCGTAGGAAGAGGGTAGTGAAGAAGCCTCGTCGCTACGCTCCTATGGTTGTCGCAGAGGGCGAATTATCTGCAGAACCTCCTCCTCCTGCCCCACTAGTCATTAAGTTGTCGGCTTCTAGGCAGACTACTGGTAAAGCTGCTCCAGACCCGGGTAAGATCAGCTCCATTCTTATAATATACTTCTTATGTGCTCCATGTAGCTTATTGTTTACTTCATGATTCAGGGACTGAGGCGATGAGAAGCCCGAGAGCTGAGGTTGCTGGAGAACAGGGGAAGCATTATGATCCCCTGTTTACTTATAGAGAAGGCGATGAAGCTGACTATTTCGCCGTCTCGGAAGAGTCTGGAGGTGATGCGGCTGATGTAGGTCCTTCGGGTACTGGGACTTCAAAAGGAAGTCCCGTAGCCTCTAGCTCTTTTGGGTGGACCACGGAGGGTTCGACAAATGAAGGTGAGCCGGCCCTTCGTGTTGATTCTGCCAAAGATTTTTCAATGGAGCCTGCAGGGCTGAGGTGACATCATCTTTTGGTAGTGTTCTGACCTTTTGACTCCTGCTATTTATTATGCCTTGCCTAAACAAAGTCTTGTTGTAGGTGTTCCGCTTTGGGTGCATCGACTTCAAGAGAGCCAACCCGTCTTCCTGAGGGATCCAGGGGTGAAGTAAGTACTTCGACCGCGGCGGATGCTGCTGAGTTGGATGCTTTATATCACGACCAGCCCTCTTATCAGCCTGAACCAGCCAGAGGAACTGAAATTGAGGGGACGGTAGTCATGGAACCCATCTCACCTCCAATTATATCGATGAGTGAGGTGCCATCGGTTTTGCCAGTGCCGCCTGTCTTGCCAGGTGCAGAAATGAAGGTGATTACCAGTCCTACTTCTCCAACATTGGTGGTTGAGCCAGCTCTCCCAGGAATGGTCACAGTCCTACCTCGGTTGTGGCTAGTGTACTGGTTTCAATGAGGACTCCTCCGAGATCACCAATGACCCCTCATGTTGTTGCAGCCAGTGCTTCTACTATCCCTTCCACCGTAATGTCAGTAAAGCCAGTGGAAACTTTGTCTTCAGGGACTGCTCGTTTGCCAGGAGTAATTGAGGCCGAGAACGAATTCGTGGCTGAGTTAGTTGACAGCTTTTATAAGAGCTTGAAGCGATCATTGCTTTAGTCTTGAAGGGCTCGACTACCTCATTCTCTGCTTTAAAGGTGGTCCTCTCCCGAAGTATTGACAGTATCCGGGACTTTAGAGGGGATGACCAGGCCGCCACATTAGAGCTTCTGGTAGACGGACTTGAGAGGGATGTGGATGAATGGCGCTGTCTTAGTCATTCAGATCTGGAGTCTTCAGTTAACGAACAGCTTGCTCATCTCGCTGCTCAGATGCATGAAGTTCATCTTGCGGCTCAGGAAGCTGCTAAGGCGATTTCTTCTGATTTGAAATCCTTAAGACAAGAAAGTAGAGCTCAGGGATGCCATAGACGCTTCTAGCAGTGCTCTTCTTGACGCTGAGGATAAAATTGAAAAGGCCAAGGAAATGATCAGGAAGGCTAATCTTCTTTTGTCTAAGGCTGAACCAGTGCGTCTTGAAGAGACTGCACGGCTTGAGCAGCTTAAGGCTGATTAGTATCCAATATTGCATATTTTACATCATAACTCCCATGCATATTACAAATAAATATGTGATTTTTACTCCTCTTCTCTACATATTTGCAGGTACACACTTAATGGAGAGATATCCAAATAATCACTTAATTAACACTAATTAAGTGATTAATCCATGATTAAGATAAAGCCAAATTCAAATCCAGATCTAGAGAGATCCGCGCGCCAATTGGAGAATCCAAGTAGTCCACGTGGCTAACAACCCAACTACCAGATCTCACCAGAAAGATCCGGCTCAACGGCCCAGATCTGGCGGCGATCCCGCGGCAATCCGCGGCAGATCTAGGGCCGTTGAGCCCCGGATTTTGTGGCAACCACCTTGGCTCTCGAAGCTTCTCCTTTCTGCTATAATAGTGCACCTTCACCTGCGAGCAAAAACTGATCAGAGAAGAGAGAGAGATTAGTTCAAAGTTTTGTATTTTGTTAGTTTTTCTTTAGGATTTTTAGCTCTCTATGATCTTCTTCTCCCTAGATTTCATTGCAAGAGAGAGTTGTAAGAGAGAGAGAGCTTGTATCATCAAGGAGTGACAACTTGGAGCTATACAAGGATTGATCCATTCTCTACTTCTCTACTTGAGCTTGATTCTAGTTTGATTTCTTTCCTTACTTGCTTTGTTTACTTTCTTGCAATTTAATTCATGTTTAGCTTTTCTTTTGTAATGGTGTGTAGCTAATTCTTTCTCCATGTACTAGCTAACCACTACCTTGCTAACTTCTAACTCATGGGTGATTGCTTTACTTCATCTTGCAAGTTGTATGGTCTTCTCTTCTCCGATGGGTTTCTTTTCATTTCTTGGCAAGATCTTGTTGTAATTCTCCATATGATTCATGTGTGCCTCACTTAGAGCCTAGTCTTTGAACTAGTGCCTTGATGGAACATGGAGATGGATCACCAATATGCTATTTGATGTACAACTTCATTATGTCGATTCTTGAATGTTGTATGTTCTTCATTTGCATCCCTTGAGTGTAGCTCTTTTGATTCCATTATTGAAAGTCTAATTTGTAGGCCTATGACCATCTATGGAGGCTACAAGACAAGTCCAAGAATGATCCCCATCATCTAAGTGGGAAGTAATTAGATCAATACGCAAGACATATCTATGCCAATGAATCAACATGAGGCACGCATCACTATCACGGAGTTTAGTAAGTCTTTAGCAAGGTAGTTAAGGTTAGCTAGTCATGGTTTTCTTTCATTCAAGTTTTCTAAAGTTTTCTTTCCTTTTAGTGTGAATACAACAACCTTGATCTTGATTTCTTTTCACTTACCACCATGAACATATCCATACATCCTTTCATTCCTTTCTTTGTGTTTTATTCATTCTTTTAAGCAAGAGAAGAATTCTCGTTTCCTTTTCTCACTCATATCGTAACGCTTCTACGCTAGCTCTCCTTGTGGTTCGACTCGGTATAGCTATATGCTATAGCGAAAGATTGGATAAGGTATATCAATTACATATTTGAAGTGAACAAGAACCAAAGGTGTACTCTAAACATTGAACCATATCTTTTATACCTAGTTCTTGTGCAATAACTTCTTGTACCTTGTTTTGACCAATCAATTTTTGGCGCCGTTGCCGGGGAGAGCAACGGTATTTTTTTAAAAGTGAGAAACTAAACGATATATCTTCTCTGTTGTAGGTACAGGTTGAAGATACAGAAAATCTTACAGTGCAGAATCATATAAGTGGACCTGGGCCTCTGCTCTCGAAAGCAGAGCCCAGGATCCCTCCAAATTGCCGCGTAGCCGCGGCATTTTGCCGTGGGAACGCGGCAAAGAGGAGTTCACTTCTAACAATTTTTCTGCAGGGATTGCTGCTTTGCAAATTACTTCTGCTGATATATCTGAAATCTTGTATTCTTCACCTGATATTTGCTAATCAACAGTAAAAGATTTGGTGTAAATTGATAAAAATTGTTTAGACATCTTGCATTATAGGCACGTGTCTTTCAATTACTTTACATTTACTGTTGAAGAGCGCGTGGGACAAGGTACGTAAGCATAAGCATATAGACTAGGACTCACTCGTTGTATGATTTAATTCCGCTTTGAGTGATTCTTGGTTGTTTACATCGTACACTTGCACGAATCAACTTTAAGGGCAAAACCCATAACAAAGATAAGGTGGGATTTTATCACCCCTTCCTTAGCCCACAAACCATTTCCCCACGTACTCACTATCCTAAGCTTCTAATTAAAAATTGCTAGACGTTGGCCCTAGGGACATCCGGACTCACTTAGGAGATTATCCTAAGGGGGAAAAGTGTTGGAAATTGACTTCTGTAAAATCAGTGTCTAGGAAAGGGGTTGAGGGCCGAAAGCCCGAAGGTTGCTGGTTACTTAATTAAGGAACGTCTCCGGACGGAAAACCTCCCACCAACTTTACCCTTCCCTGGCTGATTTGCTTATAGTCACAGTCTGCACCAAACCTCCTGTGGACGATCTATTGTTAGGAGTCGTCTAGGGTCAGAAACCTAGAAGCTTGGATTGATTTTTTTTTTCTTTTAATTGTTTGTTATTTTTTTCTTTTTCGCTGGTGTGATCGGTGTACGTTGTTTGTGATTATACGAGAGTGGTTTTGTGATCCTAATTCTTTCTACACTTACACTTCCATAACCACTTCATCCAATGAAGAACAACGTCTCACTTCAGGATCGATTTTATCCGATTCGCACCTCCATTCCTTCATGCATTCTTCTCCCCGAGCCTAATGGAAACAATTTTGAGCTGAAACCACAATTCATTAGTACACTTCCCCATTTCCATGGTTTAGAGTCTGAGGATGCGTACCTCTTTATTCGTGAGTTTGAAGAGGTATGCCAAATGATGAGAATTTCCCAACTATCTGAGGATGCTGTTAGGTTACGGTTCATACCGTTTGCACTTAAGGATTTAGCTAAGAAATGGCTTTATAATCTTCCAGTCAGTTCCATATCTTTATGGGAGGATTTTGTTAAAGTCTTTCTTAAGAAATTTTATCCTATCCACAAAACAGCCCTCATGAGAAAGAACATAATGCAATTCAAGCAGGAAACAAATGAACCTTTCTGGAAGTATCTTGAGCGTTTCAAAGACCTTCTTGCCCTGTGTCCCCATCACGGCATAGAGAAATGGCGTCTATGCCAGATTATCTATGATGGATTAGATTACCAAACGAAAACCCTTTTAGAATCCATGTGCCAGGGGGAATTTTTGAAAAAAGATGAACATCAGGGGTGGGATCTCTTTGAAACCCTAGCTGAAAAAACCATTCAGTGGGAGTCTTGTCCTGACAAATCCACTTCCACCACTTCCAGAACTGGTACACACTCCAAAGAATCCTCTTTAGCTGCAGAAACCAAGATCACACAATTAATAAAGAGGATAGAACTGCTTGAGTCAAATGGGAATTCTGTGGTCAACCAGGTCAACCCATTGCCTTTGATTAAACCAGGTTGCACCAACTGTCATGACCTGAGCCATGTCTTTGAGGAGTGTCCATTATATCAGCCCCAATCATGTCAGGAGAATATGAATGCAGCATTTACCAGACCTCCATATTTCAACACTTACAATTCAGGATGGCAGAACCATCTAAATTTTTCATGGAGTCAGTCTGGTCCTGAGCATCATATGCCACCACTTCCACATCTGTACAATGCTCAGTTTCATCCATCCAGTTTCAGTCAGAATTCACTGTATGTTCATCCACCTCAAAGTCCACCACAGTCATATCAGGACCCACCACCATATTACCAATCACAGTTCCAATCTCCATATCCTCAACATCCACCCCAAAATAATTCTGAGATATCTGAGTTGAAGAACATGCTAGCAACCTTTACAAAGAACCAGCATCAGGAGTTGAATGAAATGAAGGTCCAGATCAAGCAATTGGCTGAGAATCAAAAAGGACTGTTCTTAAGCCAGCCATTGCTAAATCCCAAAGTTGAAGAGTCAGGACCCAGTCACTGTCATGCCATTCATACCCTGAGATCTGGTAAACAAGTTGACAATAAGGTTTCTAGTCCACAATCTCATCCAGTACCAAAGCCTACACCTCATGTCCCAATACAACCAACTTTTGACAAACCATCCTCTAGTTCAGAGCCATCCACTTCCAAGGCAAAGGGTGAAGAAAAGGTAGATGAGCATACATACAAGCCTATTGCTCCATATCCAAATAGGCTGAGAAATAACAAGTCAAATGCTCACATGGAGAAGATAAAAGAAACATTCAATAAGGTCCAAATCAATGTCCCTCTCCTTGATGCCATTCAACAAGTGCCATCATATGCTAAATTCTTGAAGGAAATGTGCACCAAGAAGAGGAAGACCCAAGTCCCTAAAAAAGTCTTCCTTGCATCATCCATTAATGAGTTGCTCACTGGTCCAATTCCTGTAAAATACAAAGACCCAGGGAGCCCCACCATTTCATGCATCATAGGACAGACTACAATAAATAGGGCACTTCTTGATTTGGGGGCCAGCATTAATCTCCTACCTTTCTCTGTGTACCAACAATTGGGGTTAGGTGATCTCCTCCCGACCCAAATAACCATCCAATTGGCTGACCGCTCTGTTACTAAACCCAAGGGGATAATTCAAGATGTCCTTGTCAAAGTTGGAGAATTCTTTTATCCTGTTGACTTTGTTGTCCTTGAAACAAAACCAGTGTCAAATTCCAATCAAAGGGCACAAATTCCTGTCATTCTGGGACGACCATTCCTGGCTACTGCAAATGCAATCATTAATTGCCGGAATGGATCAATGAGGTTGACTTTTGGTAACATGACACATGAACACAATGTCTTCCACACACAGCCTCATAAAACAAAAGATCAAACATTTGAGGTTAGCTTCATTAATAACAATTGTGAGGAGGAAAGTGAAGATCCAAAAGATGAGTCACAATCTTGTGATTCTCTTAACCGAGTACCCTTTCAAACGGGGAAAGTTGATTTGGATATTTTCACTTTCAATAAGCCAACTGAGAGTGTATTAGAACCTCCAATTGATATATCTTTTGAAGACTTGTTTGCTGATGAGATCATGTGTTTAGATGAGTCAACTCGGGGTAAATTAGCTGATTGTCCACTTCCGGATGTTGACTTGAGCTTTGAAGAATTATATGGAGAAGAGTTAAAATTTCTTAAAATTGGAAGTGATGAGATTCTGAGTGAGAGTGGTGATAAGGACTTTGTTTGTAAACGATGTGGTGGAATGAGTATGAATGAAAATAACAACCAATTGAAACTGGAAACACCTAGGGTTAGAATAATTCAGACCGTTTCCAATGGAGCTCAAGAAAGAGAACACATTGGAACGATGGGAAACGGGCCAGAGGGAAGCGACCAAAAGCCCAGGTGAGAGTTACACTTGTATATTCCTTGTAAATAATTCTTCCCCTTCCATTTTGTTTCATGCATACATATATCATGATGCATTGAGGACAATGCATGAAATAAGTGTGGGGGAGGGTTTACTAACATAGAGTTTTTAGACTTTCTTTCTTTTACATTTCCTTTCTTTCTTTTACATTTCTTTAGAAATAATAAAAAATATATATAAAAAATAATAAAAACTTTTTGAAAAAAGAGACAAAGTTTTGATCTATTTTTAAGAAAATTAAGATGTATCTTAGAGATTAAGAAAGCCTTAATTATGATATCTTAAACATAGTTGAAGTAATAGATCTTGTTTGAAATTATAGACTAAGTAAGTAAAATTGGTGAGATATTTTTATCTTGAATTTTTACCTTAGATAAATATGCACTTTACACTTACACATTTCTTGGGATGGAAACAAAGACCAAAAATGCCATATATATAAAAAAAAAAGAAAAAAAAGAAAAAAAAAATATATATAAATAAAACATCACCTATTAAGCTGGATAATTGTGCCTCAAGAAGCATGATTACTCACGCCTAACGGTGATCTCACTTATTAAGCTAGATAATTGTGCCTCAAGAAGCATGATCATTCACGCCTAACGGTGATAAAAAATAATCCCCTTTAGTTATGTGGCCTTTCTACTCGAGACCTTAAACCCGAGGGATGTTTTCTCATCTGATGCCCTAAGACCGTCTGGTTTGGGAGTCATCGGTTAAAGGCTCGCTACAAGGGTAGACTAGAAAACTAAACTAAGGGAAGAAAAAAAAGCATAAAAAAGTATATATAAATAAATAAATGGCTTTATGGTTGGAGTTGAAATCCCAGGAAATTTTCACTTACACGGTGTGCATACTATCTAGGTTTTATGAAAGATAAAGTATTCAATCCAATTTTGAATTCTTACCTTAATTAAAAGCAAGATCTTGCATGGATACTAAGTTTAAGGAAGAATAATTATAGGTGGACTTATGACCTAGGATCACTTATATTTTTGCAAAAATAGTTCATAAACATGTCTCTTATTCAAAATGCGTTTTCAAAATACTAACATTTGTCTTCTTTCTTTATGGATTTTGTGGGTGTAATCCGCTGAAAACCCTCAGGAGACAACACTCCTCCTCTAGGGTAACCTAGAGGTTTAACGGCTTGTTGCACATGCTCAGTGCAATCGCGTCACCTGCGAAAGTGGTGTAATAAACTGGTAGTATAGATTTTCTTTTTCTTTGTTTTGCTCGGGACGAGCAAAAGAATAAGTGTGGGGGTGTGATTAGTATCCAATATTGCATATTTTACATCATAACTCCCATGCATATTACAAATAAATATGTGATTTTTACTCCTCTTCTCTACATATTTGCAGGTACACACTTAATGGAGAGATATCCAAATAATCACTTAATTAACACTAATTAAGTGATTAATCCATGATTAAGATAAAGCCAAATTCAAATCCAGATCTAGAGAGATCCGCGCGCCAATTGGAGAATCCAAGTAGTCCACGTGGCTAACAACCCAACTACCAGATCTCACCAGAAAGATCCGGCTCAACGGCCCAAATCTGGCGGCGATCCCGCGGCAATCCGCGGCAGATCTAGGGCCGTTGAGCCCCGAATTTTGTGGCAACCACCTTGGCTCTCGAAGCTTCTCCTTTCTGCTATAAATAGTGCACCTTCACCTGCGAGCAAAAACTGATCAGAGAAGAGAGAGAGATTAGTTCAAAGTTTTGTATTTTGTTAGTTTTTCTTTAGGATTTTTAGCTCTCTATGATCTTCTTCTCCCTAGATTTCATTGCAAGAGAGAGTTGTAAGAGAGAGAGAGCTTGTATCATCAAGGAGTGACAACTTGGAGCTATACAAGGATTGATCCATTCTCTACTTCTCTACTTGAGCTTGATTCTAGTTTGATTTCTTTCCTTACTTGCTTTGTTTACTTTCTTGCAATTTAATTCATGTTTAGCTTTTCTTTTGTAATGGTGTGTAGCTAATTCTTTCTCCATGTACTAGCTAACCACTACCTTGCTAACTTCTAACTCATGGGTGATTGCTTTACTTCATCTTGCAAGTTGTATGGTCTTCTCTTCTCCGATGGGTTTCTTTTCATTTCTTGGCAAGATCTTGTTGTAATTCTCCATATGATTCATGTGTGCCTCACTTAGAGCCTAGTCTTTGAACTAGTGCCTTGATGGAACATGGAGATGGATCACCAATATGCTATTTGATGTACAACTTCATTATGTCGATTCTTGAATGTTGTATGTTCTTCATTTGCATCCTTGAGTGTAGCTCTTTTGATTCCATTATTGAAAGTCTAATTTGTAGGCCTATGACCATCTATGGAGGCTACAAGACAAGTCCAAGAATGATCCCCATCATCTAAGTGGGAAAGTAATTAGATCAATACGCAAGACATATCTATGCCAATGAATCAACATGAGGCACGCATCACTATCACGGAGTTTAGTAAGTCTTTAGCAAGGTAGTTAAGGTTAGCTAGTCATGGTTTTCTTTCATTCAAGTTTTCTAAAGTTTTCTTTCCTTTTAGTGTGAATACAACAACCTTGATCTTGATTTCTTTTCACTTACCACCATGAACATATCCATACATCCTTTCATTCCTTTCTTTGTGTTTTATTCATTCTTTTAAGCAAGAGAAGAATTCTCGTTTCCTTTTCTCACTCATATCGTAACGCTTCTACGCTAGCTCTCCTTGTGGTTCGACTCGGTATAGCTATATGCTATAGCGAAGATTGGACAAGGTATATCAATTACATATTTGAAGTGAACAAGAACCAAAGGTGTACTCTAAACATTGAACCATATCTTTTATACCTAGTTCTTGTGCAATAACTTCTTGTACCTTGTTTTGACCAATCAAAGGCTCAGACGAAGTCTTGCGATAGGAGCTAGCACAGAGGGCGACCTTGGTTGAAATTGAAGCTCACTTGGCCCAGACGGCTAGCTTTAATGAGGCTGAGTTGAGATCGCAGGCGCTTATCAGGGCTGCTAAAGAAAGGAAGACAAGGCCGTCCACTCTTGAAGAACGGATCAAGTCCTATGAGGCGCCGTCATAGCTTGTAATCTGTGCATTCATGTATTCCTCTTTTGGAATCAATAAAAAGTGATGTTATTTTGACTCCCCCGTTGCATTTCCAACTTGTTTTATCTTCTGAACTCTTGCTTTCAAGTTGTATCGTAGTCATTTGAGAAAGTAGTCCTTACTGGACTAAAAAGATGAGACCTGGCTATCTGCCGGTTCAGAGGTCGCAATGACGTACCCGATTGAGAAGCCACCAAGCTCAAAATTGTCATATGATGACAAAGAAATAGTCCTTGCCGGACTGAAGGATGAGACTTGGCTATCTGCTAGTTCAGAGGTCGCAATGACGTAACCGATTGAGAAGCCACCAAGCTCAAAATTTGGATGGGATTTTGAAGAAGTTGTCAGAGGTATATTGTTAACGTGACAACCCGAAAAGTCCACCAAAGACTGAGTGGGACTCAAAAGCTTGCTGGGAGTTAGGAAATGAATTCCATGGAAGACCATATGTCAGAGGTGTAATGTTAACATGACAAGAAGAACTTCGTAGGAGTTCGGAAAGCGATTTGTCAGAGGTATAGCATGAAAAGGTCTCGTTCTCACTGGGAAAACGAGGAGATCACTGTCATAGGTTTAATGTTAACTTAACAGCGAAATGGAAAGAGGTCTCGTTTTCATTGCGAAAAACGAGGGGATCACTGTCATAGGTTTAATGTTAACTTAACAGCGAAATGGATGCCAGAGGTATACTGTTAAACGTAGCATGAAAAGGTCTCGTTTTCACTAGGAAAAATGAGGAGATCACTGTCATAGGTTTAATGTTAACTTAACAACGAAATAGAAAGAGGTACCGTTTTCATTGCCAAAAACGAGGGGATCACTGTCATAGATTTAATGTTAACTTAACAGTGAAATGGATGCCAGAGGTATACTGTTAAACGTAGCATGAAAAGGTCTCGTTCTCACTGAGAAAAATGAAGAGATCACTGTCATAGGTTTAATGTTAACTTAACAGCGAAATGGATGCCAGAGGTATACTGTTAAACGTAGCATGAAAAGGTCTCGTTCTCACTGGGAAAAACGAGGAGATCACTGTCATAGGTTTAATGTTAACTTAACAGCGAAATGGATTTGCGATATGAGCGATTTTGGTCAAAAGTGTAGTGTTAACTTGACCGAGAGATTCATTTACTATTAGAAGTGTTTGAACATAACAGTAGTTCGAATGGATCTGTCATTCTTTATATGTGGTCTTACCATTCTATGGATGAGAATTGATAAATGATTTTGGAGAGGGAATCAAATGGGAACATGTCCCCTAGGATTTTTAGCAAATCCCCAGCTGTCAACGGGTTTGATATGCCTTTACCAACTACCGTTTGAGTCGGGATAGCCATGCTATTCCCCTCAGCATGATGAGTGTCGAGGACTTATGTTGGGCTTAAAGGCCAACATTTTCCTCTATCCTTAACCGTTAAAGGTGTTGGATTATTTGGTTAGTGCATGTGCAACCTTGATTCTTCTGTGAGACAACCAGTGTATGATCAGCTTCTCACTGGTTAATGGTTGTATGACCTCGTTTGGAGGAAGAAAGGGGCGCTCCTTCTGCATATCTTGGATAAGGAGGTCTTGATCAGAGGTGTAATGTTAACTTGATCATGAGAAGGATCCTTAATTAAGGATAATACTTCTTTAAGAACTTACCATTGATCGGCATCATGAGTAAATCGCCATCTGAAGTCATAAGGCGATATGCCCCGTTTGAATAGACTGTTTCTATTACAAATGGTCCCTCCCATTTGGGCTAAAATTTGCCTTTAGTTTTGTGCGTCATGATCATCGGTCGTCTGACGGCTAAAACAAATCTCCTTTCTGGAAGACTCTTTGTTTGACCTTCTTATTGAAGGCTTTTGAGATCCGAGCTTGATATAACTCAATGTGCTGCTGAGCTTGTAACCGCTTCTCATCTAAGGCTTCGAGCTCTTGAAGACGCAACCGATCATTGTCTTCTGATGTGATCTTAGTGATTAAAGCGACTCACAATGACGGCATCTGGATTTCTAACGGTATGACTGCTTCACACCCGTACACCAGGGAAAAAGGCGTATTGCCTGTCGGGGTCCGAACCATGGTTCGGTAGGCCCAAAGACATTCACCAAGCTTCTCATTCCAATCTCGCTTATTCGAGGAGACGAACTTTTTGAGTAACTTAATGATTGTTTTGTTTAATGCTTCCGCCAAGCCATTAGCGGCGGGATTATAAGCAGTTGAAGCCACATTCTGAATTCGATATTTATCGCAGGACCGATATAACACCTGGCTTGCAAATTGGGGACCGTTATCATGGATGATCCGCCTAGGGACACCGAATCAATGGATGACATGGTGTTTGATAAAATTAACCACATTGAAAGTTTTGACTTCAACCAGTGGTATGGCTTCCGCCCACTTTGAAAAGTAATCGGTTATTTCCAGGATAAACCGGTGTCCTTTTATCGAAGAGGGGCTGATTGGCCCTACGACATCGATTCCCATGCTTCAAATGGCCATGAAGCAACAGTTGGGTGGAGCAACTCTGGAGGCTGGTGTATGAAGTCCGCATGAACTTGGCATGCTTTACACCTTCGTGCATACTGGATGGCGTCGGCTATCATGGTTGGCCAATAATATCCAAGCCTGTGCAATCTGTCTTTGAGTTTTGGACCTGGCTGATGAGCTCCGCATATGTCGTCGTGTGCTTCTTTAAGCACCTCCTGTGCCTCTGAATTAGAAAGGCAATGGAGAAGGATACCGTCGTATGAAAGACGGTAAAGTGTCTTCAGAGTTGGATCATAGTAAAAACAGAGAGACCTTCATCTGATAGATGCCGCTTCTTTAGGATTGTCTGGCAGCAGACCATGTAGAGCATAGTCGATGAAAGGAAATCGCCAATCTCTCAGCTCAAGTCTGTCGAGATATTATAAACCTCTCTGGTTTTTAACATATGTTTAGAGCAGACAAGGTGTCGAGTCGCCACCGTAAGGTGACACTCGGTGTCGACTGGCAAGGCGAGCATTGTTGCTAACGCAGCAAGAGCATCTGCTTTAGTATTCTGAGATCGAGATACGTGCCCGATGTAAAAGCCATCAAACAGATTAGCCAATTCGATGACTGTGTGATAATAAGGCACCAAATCCTCGTGACGGACCTCATATTCACCTTTAACCTGATTGATAATCAATTTGAATCGCTGTAAGCTTCAAGGTAGCGTACCCCCATTCCGTGGGCGAGCTGAAGACCAATAAGTAGAGCATTATACTCCGCTACATTGTTGGAGCATGATTCCATCAGAGAAAATACTCTAGGAAGGACGTGATTTTGTGGCAAGATAAACACAAACCCCACGCCGGCAATGATCCTACCTTTAGGGCCTATTCGTGATGCTCCATCGAAGAACATCTGTCAAACTTCATCCTTTGAAGTTATATTAGATTCAAAGACTTCATCTGGAATGTCTTCATGAAGTTTTGAGTATTCGAAAACAGGATGAGTAGCCAAGAACTCTGCGAGGGCCTGGCCTTTAACCGCCTTTTGAGGGATAAAGAGCATGTCGTATTGAGATAAAAGAAGTGCCCATTTAGCTAACCTTGAATTCAATGATCCTGGCTTCGTCATGAGAAGACGTAAAGGATTCACTCTGGAGATGACTGTATGGTTTGGCCAACCAAGTAATGCTGTGTCTTCTGAACGGCAAAGACAAGAGCTAAGCACTCCTTCTCAATAGGATTATAGCGAGATTCCGCCCCTATCAGAGTCCTGCTCAGATAATAAATGGCCTATTCGTGACCATTGTCGTCTTTTTGAGCAAGCAGGGCACCAGAGAATGGTCCATAGCTTTCACATAAAGTAAGAATGGTTTCCCTGATGTGGGAGCCATTAAGACTGGAGGTTTTATGAGATATCTCTTGATATCCTCATAAGCTTCCTGACAAGCTTGATCCCATACAAAGGAAGCACCCTTTTTCATGAGTCGGGTTGCGATGAATCTTCTAATATAAGCCAGTCTACCTTGCAAGCCTCTAAGCTCTTTGAGATTCCTAGGTGGATGCATGTCCTGAATGGCTTTGACTTTGTCCGGGTCAAGATGAATTCCTTTTGATGTAACAATAAACCCAAGGAACTTGCCACTGCGAAAACTCCCAAGAAGGATTTTGTTGGATTCATCTTCAGCTGATGAGCCTGCATTATGTCGAACATCGTTCTCAAGTCACGAAGGTGGTCATTCTTATTGCGGCTTTTGACAGCAATGTCGTCGACATAGCATTCTACCATTTTTCGGAGATGATCGCGGAAGATTGTATTCATTGCCTGCTGATAGGTTGCTCCAGGTTCTTTAGCCCGAAGGGCATCACAGTGTAACAGTATACCCCCAAGGGTGTGCGAAACGAAGTATGCTTCTCGTCGTCGGGATACATCTTAATCTGATTGTACCCTGAAAAAACGTCCACGAAAGACATTCTTTCCAATCCACAGGTATTGTCAATTATGACATCGGTGATGGGCAGTGGGAATTCGTCTTTAGGACAAGCTGTATTGAGATCACGGTAGTCGATGCAGATCCGTATTTTCCCATTCTTCTTGAGGACGGGAATGATATTAGCAACCCAATCTGGATGCTGTTCCTCCCGTATGAAGCCACATGCAATAAGCTTATGAACTTCAACTTCAATAGCCTCCATAATGTTCGGACGAAACCGACGTTGTTGCTGCTTGACTGGCTTGGCGTCAGGTTTGATATTTAGGCGATACATGGCTACTTGTGGATCAAGTCTGGGCATGTCTTCATAGTTCCATGCGAAGACGTCTATATACTTCTTTACGAGTATTATTAATTCTTCTTTTTCCATAAGTGATAAGCTCTCACTTATAAAGATGGGTTTAGGGTGATCTTGACTACCCAAGTTGACCTGCATCACCTTGTCTTTAGTAGGTGGTTCGCGCAGTTCGAATCGCTTTTCCCATTGGAGATCTAATTGTTGAACCCATGGTTCCTCATCAGTAGCTTCCGCTGGCTCCAATTGACTGTTTGAAGTCATATTAACGGTGAGATTCTCGAATATCATTCCCACACTGACATCTGAGTCCCACTCGGAGGAAGAGGCAGAATGTGATGGAATCGGTTCACCATCCCTGAATTGAACCGTTGCTGGTGGTGTAACGTATCCCAACCCCCTGCTAATGTTATCATAGTAATTTGCAGGTTTTCCTTTTGGCACAAAGTTACGCAGCAAACTACACCTTCCTTTCCTGAAATTCAGGCCCTTTCCATGTTTTAGGTTGTACCCCATTTTCTTCATCATATGGTGCGCTGGTCGCGCATAGTGGAAAAATTGTGGGGTATCTGAGTCTGAACTTGAATCTATGGCTGTGAACCCTCGTGGTTGGGCTTTACTGAATATTATGGGTAACTGACCTTCTTTAGATGGAGGGATCACTAAAAAGGCCCCTTCTACGGATTGCATGGGTGTGCCGGATGCACTTGGTCTAGGCAAAGGCATGTGCAGAGAGCTATCCGTAATGGATTCGAACAACCCAATACTCACAGGATAATCAAAAAAAAATATTATCATTAATTACCCATTCACCCTCATCTTCAGAAGGAGTGTTACATTGGGGATTATTAAGACATGCTATATTGGTTCACCAACAAAATGGCTGGCATGTCTGCTTCAGATTCTGAATCTGCCTCATTGCCACTATCATCATCGTCCGGCAATGATTCTTTCGATGTTTCATCGGTCTCTTGATACAAGAGAGCGTCAGTAAAGTAATTTTCCACCCCTTTGAATGGTTTCTTCTCAGCGAAGATAGTTCGTACTGTTGCATCATCTTCAACATATTTGAAGCACTGGTGCAGAGTGGAGGGAACAATCCAGTTGGCGTGAATCCACGGTCGTCCTAGTAGCAAGTTGTATGATGTGTCAGCGTCAATGACATAGCATGTCACTTCTGACTTCAGGCTCCCAATTTGGCAACGGAGTCGAATTTTTCCAAGTGGATGACTACTTCCGGCATTAAAACCGTATATTGTTGTAGTGGTTGCGGACAACCTATATAGTGGTATACCAAGAAAGTAGAGGAGCCTTTTGGGGATAATGCTGAGTGTAGACCCCGGATCAACCTGTATCCTTTCAATGCATGTTGAACCGATGTATCCGGTGTAGTACAAAGGTCGATCATGCTTGTTATCCTTGAGAAGCATATCTTCCGTTGTGAAGGTAATAGCAGGTACCTTTGATTGTACATGATGACATTCAGGGCAAGAAGACTGGGCGTCATCTTTAGGGATTTCTGGCATGTACGTCAAGAATGACTCTGAATTGGCCAGTGCATCTCTGAGTGCTTCTCTTGTTTCTTTTGAGAGACGAAGGAGCTCGTGTATGGTAATACAAGCCAGGATATTAGCTAGCTGGGCCACTATATCAAAACGAAAGGGTGTGTCAAGCCCTGGGCCTGAAGGCTTCTTCAGGACATGGTCGAACTGGACTTCCCTTGGCTTCTCCTTCCCCTTGGTTGGAACTGAAGTGGGTGTTGGTACTTGTACTGACGTCGTCTGCTGTTGTGCCTCGTCAGTAGCTTTCTCATACTGTTTTACGTATGATTTTCCGGATCGAGTACCTGTTGGCTAAGGTACATCAGCTCGCGTTGTGCAAGTATGCTTTTCTCCTTCAGAATCGGCTGATGTAAGATTGCCATTGTCTGGCAGGATGGAGATGACATTGCAAGATTTGCCCTTCGACTTGGACTTCTTTGAATCCCATTGTTCATCTTGGACAAGGTCCGGGTGTATCCACATGATTTCCCCTGTCTCCAAAGTCAAGGGAACAAGACCCTTATTATCTTGAGTTTTAGCTGAAGGATATTTGACTTCCAGCCGTGGTGCGGGTATTGGATAAGTCCCGTCAGGAACTGTGACCTTTAGAGTTTTGCCGAACTCGAGGGTCACCATGTTTTCTGTGACTTTCTTTTGCTCTGACTTCAGCGTTAGGACTCCAGCGTCAACTAAAGTTTGAATTCTATCCTTGAGGACAAAGCACTTGTCGGTAGGATGGTGAATCATCCTGTGAAAGAGACAGTATTTGGGATCGTTCGTGCGTCCTATTTCATTGGGACGTCGAGCGTCCGGCAGCTTCAATTTATTCCCTTTGTGGAGTAAATGGAATATTGTGACCACCTGATCGTCTTTGAAGGAGTACTGCTTCGGAGGAAACTTAGACTCCTGATTATTGAAGCCGCTCTTCTTGGCCTTCGACTAAACATCCTCTGATAATTCAACGGACATAGTCTCTTTCCCTTTGGTTTGAGAGGACTGTGCCATGTCGCCACGTCCTTTATTATTCATACCCCATTTGCCTTTAGGGGTGGATGGTTCGAACTTTTTAGCCGACTTTTCGGCTATCTCAGCTTGCTCGACCAGTTCTTTCCAAGTATGGGCTTTGATAGCCCCTGCTGAACCTCTACTTGGTCTAAGAAGTTGTGCCTGCACGTCTGTAAGAGCATGGGTAATGGCATCCCTGCTGGGCACATCAAAGACAAGTTTCTGAACCGCTCAATGTAGTCACGGACAGATTCGCCCTTCTTCTGTACGGTGGAGAGGAGCTTGTCCATGGTTACCTCGGTATCGTCCTCATAGAAACGAGAAAGGAATCAGGTTTCTAGGTCGATCCAGGAACTGACGGAGCCCGGAGGGAGACTTCAGAACCAGTCAAATGCTACCCCCTTTAAGGTGCCAATGAACAGTCTAGCCATGATAGCATCATTGTCTATAACATTACCAGTCTGAGACCGGAAGTAGTAGATGTGCTGGTTTGGCGAGATCTTACCATCATACGTATGTAACGTTAGTGGTTTAAACTTTGGTGGGTATGGTACTGAATCCCATTCCAGCGGGTAAGGACGGACTGCCCCTACTTTCTTTAATTCATCCCTCTGAGCTAGGGACGCGATTTGAGCTTGGATGCCTTTAAGGACTTCAGCGTCTAAAGAAGAACCCTCTTTTGACTTCTCCGTCCTTGGCTGTTCATTGCTAAGATGTTCTTCCTCATCATGGTTATTCCCAGTGTCATTATTATTCCGGTTATTGAGGGTTGAACGAGCATCTGTTGAATGTTGTCCAAAGCTTCTTGCTGGGTCTTGGAAGTTTGCTCCTGAGCTTCCAACCGTCGACGAAGGTCATCATTACTGTTATCAGCCATATTGACTGATACTCTGTCTGTTCGCACTGAGCTGACTGTCACTGAAGAGGCATACCCACTGTCTTCGTCCTGTTCATCAGACCATTGGACTAATTCTTTCATTGGTTCTGGTGAGGTTACTGCAGTCGAGGAAGATGGCTGTTCATAACTATAGGGTATTGCGGCCTAGATCTGGTGTTCTGGAAGACACTTTCTTCATGTACCAAGACTTCACCAAGGCCCGGGCTATAATCCGGATCTGGAGGGCTGTAGGGAGTGTCATGCGATGCTCATCTACCCCTACGCAGCTCTCATCCTCTTCCGATCATGTTAACAGATACAGAGGGCCTTTTGAGATGTTTGACCGGAGCTTGCACCGACAGTCGATGAAAAACTTATCGTCGGCCTGGAGGAGTGACGGGGATTGGTCCTAACCGGTAATGGACTGAGTGGACTGTCACCAGCTGAATCCCACTTGTTGACAACAGGAGGGAGAAGTTTGTAAAGATTCCGACTTTCATTTGCTTGTCAAGAATTTCCACAAGTCAGACCCAGTTGGGCCTAAACGATTTAGCACAGAGGCTCTGTTGGATCGCGGATAGGGTGACGTCCTGTTCTTTTCATCACAGCAGAGGTAATTAGCATTAAATAGTGCTTTAGCTTTAGCTTCGCGGCTAAGAACTTTGGGAATGTCCTTGGGTGCTGAAGCTGCATAAGCACCACTGTTAATACTTAGGGACGATCCCTTAGCTCCGCTGCGAAGGGCGAGCTTAGCGCTTGATGATCTTGGGAGCGAAGCACGCTGAGGTGCTTTATCCGGGTGTTGCTACGAAGAAAATTAGCCTTAGACAGTGCTTTGGCTGTAAATTTGCGGCTAAAAGCTTTGGAAGTGCCCTTGGGCGCTGAAGCTGCATAAGCACCGCTATCAGCACTTAGGGGCAATCCCTTAGCTTCGCTACAAAGAGCGAGTTTAGCACGCTATGGTGCTTTGGTTCCAACTTCGCGGTTGCGAACTGCATGCGTACCCTGAGGTACTGTGCTTGGCACATCGTCAGTAACTTCGCTCATAAGAACGAGGCTGGCGCGAGGAGTTACTGTTCCTGAATTAGGCGAAGGCATCATCGCCGTTGTAACTTCACGGCTGACAGTCTCGTCGAAGCAGGCAGGCATCTTGCCTTTTTCTTCGCGAGAGAGATGAACTTGTGGCGTAGCTACGCCTGAGGCTTCATAGAGAGCCTTCTTGGCCTCCACATCTGCTTTGAAAGAGGAGACTTAGGTTCGCAGGGAACTTGACTAGCAACACGCTAGGCTGGGAGGTGTTGGAAGGATTCTGCTTCCGGTTTCTGCTCCGAAACCTTGGCCATTAAGAACTTTCTGTGCTTTCGTGCACGGAGCGTTGAACCACCCCCTGAGAGGAGCTCTTCGAATTTCCCTTGGTTGAAGTGAACGACTAGGTTTTCGAAGGTGACAGGTTGAAGATTCTGATCTTTGCATTACGGGCCTGCTTCCTTGTTGTGCCAGAGGACCGCGATAGGCTATCAAAGAGCCTTGCCTGTCTCCGTAGAGACTCGCCTTGAAGATTTAGCCAGAGGGGCTCTGGTCATGCTGGCTTCCTTGAATTCAGAGATAGACCCGAAGGTCTGTTCGTCGCATTACGACACTTGATTCTCAGCAGTGGAGAAATCCTTCCCCAGCGGAGTCGCCATCTTGTTTTTCATAGATTTTACAAAAGGGAAAACTTACAAAAAGGGGTCGAGGAGCTAAATTACAAGTATTCTAAAAAGATTACAAGTAGATCTCCTCTGAGATTCTGGAGAAGTGTGCCGATAGGAGTCTGATCAGCGCGCGACCACTTTATCCCTTTGACGTTGCGATCGATGGGATTCCCTTCTCGCTTGGTTCGGGGAATCGGAGAACAGAAGGTTGGTAGAACCCTCTTGTTACTTCTCAAACTGCCTCCACTTGGGAATTTCTTCTCGCCTGGTTCCGGAGATTCCTTGAGAGGAAGATGTTAGGGTATCAGCACCCTGATTAGAGAAGCAGTTCTCTGAATTCTCTAAATTCTTAGAAGCAAAAGAATAAGCCTCTGTTTGGTCATCTCTCTCTGTGCCTCTCTTTGCCTATGCGCGTGTTTTTTTGCTTGTGCCTCTGGTGGGCTATTTATAAGGAGAGCAGGGGTATAATTGTCCCTTGAAAATATGGAAACAGATTGAGTCAACTGTTCAAATCTGGAAAGTAGCCTTGCTGGGAGGCTAGAATCAGCTTCTGCGAAGTTAGGAATAGTAGGTAGCGTCGATCTCCTGATCTGTTTTGATTCTTTCCATATAATTGGAAGATCTCCCCTGATCCTCTTACTTGTTTTAGGAGAGTCAAGAGATTATGGTAAACAACTACCAAATTTGAATCTCAGATTTAATCTTGATTAGATTTGATCTTGAATAGTTTGATCTCATCTGGAGATTTGATTGGTCAAAGGTTGACCATAAGAGACCCGCAGCGGAGCTGTCGCGTCGAGCTCAGCGGAGCTGAAGGAGCGCCTGGCGAAGTTAGCAGAAAGCTCTTCAGCGGAGCTGGATAATCATCTATGGCGAAGTTACCGACCATCTGCGCAGTTGCGTGTGGATTTGAGCGAAGGTAACTCTCTGCGGAGTTAACTGAGCACTTCAGGCGAAGCTGTGAGTTAGCTTACTAATGGAGCTTTGAATGGCTTCAAGGCGATGTTGGACAAACTTAGCCTCTCAGGCGAGGCTATCCCTTTGGGCTCATGTGATGCTAAGTGTTGAGCTAATCTAGCATCTTAGACCTGCTTAGGTCTCTTCCAAAACAATCTGGGCTCACTGTCTGCTTCACTGGATCAGTAGAGTTCAGGTTGCTGATTTGTCCCTCGGAGATGGGTACAGAACTGGTCGTCAACTTGTCTGTCACTTGTCTTTTGTAAATGTCAACAAGTTAGACATTGTTCAGGCCAGTCAGGAATCTTGTCTTTTTTAGAGTGTCAACAATACCAATTTAGCAAGAGTCAAATTCTAACAACTTCCCCCTTAGATCAATCTCCTGAATGAGTCCGAGATGTCCCTAGGAGCCAACGTCTAGCAAATTTTATTTAGGCTGGGGAGGTGATTTTTGGGCTAAGAGAGGGTAATGACTTCCTCACCTTATGTTGCTTTGGGTTTTGCCCTTAAGTTAAATTTGTGCAAGTGTACAATATAGATAAGAATGAACACAAAAAGCGATTAAATCACTGAAGTGTTTGTCCTAACTATATGCAATGCAATATGTACACCTCCTATCAATATCACAACAACACAAGAATAAAATACAGTATATTGGAATGAAAATTGACACGTGCCTAAATGTAAATGTCTAAACCGTTTTAAAGCATCCAATTTCTATATTTTAGTTCTTAAAATTATTTACAGTGCACAGGTGATATTAACAAAATTAGCAGCAGAATATAAGAACGTACAAGAATTTACCCAACCACACTAGAGCAAGTGTGGACCTCTGCAATGCCAAAAAAAAAAAAATTTAACCTGCACACCAAAAACAAAGAAGAAAGGTTAACAAAAATGTGAAATCAAACCGATCCCATCTCCGGCAACGGCGCCAACATTAGATCGGGGGAAAACCGCGCACAAAAAGTGTATGTTTTAAAATCAAGATTTAAAGTGCGTGTGCTTTGGCTTCCTCGATACTTCCGTTATAGCATAGAGACTAAAACGAGTCGAATTCACAAGGACGGGTGGCGATAGAAGCTTTATCGGTTGATTCACGTGTTTGTTAAAAAGTTCTTCAAAGTTTTAAAGAATGAAAAAGAAAACAAAGAAGAATGAAAAGAGAATTACGGTGAAACACAAAGAAGTGGGAAACATAGAAAGAATGATTTTTATGGTTTTATTTTTATATCTAAATAAAGTGAAAAAGAAAGAAAACTCACGGCTATTAACTACTAATGACTCCACCAACACGCTAACCTCTTAGTGATAGTTGCCTCACATGTATCATTGGCCATCACTAGTCCTTGGTTCAAGAGCGATTCAAAGCATGACCCATATGTAACTCATCACAACCCGACTCTACAAAACAAGTTCAAGCTACACTTAAATCATCAAAACTAAAGGTAAGCATAGAGTAAAGTAATGTTACCTTGTTAGTGGTTAGGAAGTTAGAGTTAGATCCATCATCATGAGCCATCAATGGCTCTTGCAAGAGCAGGCCAAACAAAGGCTATTAGATTCATATGGATTATCAAATAAGAAGTTAGACTAGTTAGTGGTTAGTAGTTAGTTTCCAAGAGATAAAAGTTAGCTACACATGTAAAAGAGATTAGAGAGAAGAAAATATAGAGAGGTAAAGAGAGCACCTTTCATAGATTGTCACCTTCTATTACAAGCACTCTTACATTCCAAGCATGTACCACTCTCTCTCCCTATTATAAAATCTACAAAATGGAAAATACAGTGGAGGAAGAAGAAGAAAAACTACACTACACTATCCTAAACTACAAAATGAAAATGAAACTACTCCTAAAACTCTGCATATCTCCAACTCTGAAACCCCAGGGGGTTTTTATAGGCACCAGGGAAGAGGGGGGGCCAGGGGACAAACTCTAGCCCAAAACGCGGCCGCGGCAGCTGCGTTTCTGTGGCCATAGGTTGGCTGCACGCGCGGTGCTTTGAGCCGCGCGCTGTCCTTTCGGTCCCCTGTCAGATTCTGCTCCCGGTTTCTGGTTTCTACCATCTGATTTTGACAGAATCAGCCTCCTTGATCAATGGCTATCTTAATAGGCCTTTAATCACCAATTAAATGGTGATTTAGGATCTTCTTCTTCATTGCACACCATGGACCTAGAATCAAGCAAACAAAGCTTTATTGGCAGAATTTAATACGAAATAAATGTGAAGATATGATAAAAATTATGCAAAGTGAGAGACTAATCAGAGTACACAACTCCTCTCTCTCAAACATAAACCTCTATACAAGATGAGGGAACTAAGCCAAGCACAAAGCAAAGAAAATACACTTGGTGATCCAAATAATCACAAACACTCTCTTCGTGATCTCAAAGGATCACGAACATTTTTTCTCATAAACAAGATCCTATAGATATGTATAGAATTATAGCTCAAGTGTGAGAAAATAAAGTGTTTTGAAAAGTAAAATACAAAGAAAATACTTGCGAAAAATTCTTGAAATGATACTAAAATTTTGGATAAAAACTAGAATCCAAAAACTTGTTTTCTTTTGATTTTCCAAAAACTTTAAAAGAAAATAAAGATAAGAATTTTTGGCTCAAAAACTTCTTTTAAAAACTCGCTGAAACACTAGAAAAGTAGGAAAATTTTGCTCCCTGGAAATCTTGGGGGAAACAACCCCCAAAGACCAAATTTATAGGGGTTTGGAAATATAGCCGTTGGGGTTCAGAACAGGTCAAAATTGTCGGTCGGTCGACCGCCCGGTCGACCGGCCAATGGTCAGATTTCTGACCGTTTGGGTTACCGGTCGACCCCCCGTCGACCACCCTAAGGCAATTTGCCTGTCGATCGACCACCCGGTCAATCAAGGCCAGAATCAGAGAGCTGGTCTCTCTGGTCGGTCGACCGACCGGTTGACCGGGGCCAGATCCAAGCTCTCTGGATCGGTTGACCATCCAGCCGACCGGCCTAGGCCAAGGACATGTGCACATTCTGTACACATTGGTCGACCGACCGGTCGACCGAGCTCTGGTCTGGTCGACCGATCGGTCGACCACCAGCAGGCTCAGAACAGGTTTTTAAGGTTTGAAAACTTGGTCTTTTAAATACCCATAAAATCCCATAAAACTCTATAAAATCTACAAAAATAAGTTCTTATAAATATTTGAAGAACGAATATGTATGACTAAAATTCAACAAATATTTCAAACAATTTGAACTATTTTTGTGATATGAAATTAAGCTTTAAATTGAAATAATATTTTCCCAAAATCAAACTTCTAAAGGAAAATACGGTATTTCTATAAACTTGTACAAATATAAAAATAAGATATTTAAACTTATTTTTAAGTATAGTGTGCATGGATAGAATACAACACACATATATAAAAGATATATCTATGTTTTAACAATAAAACCAAAACTAAGTTTTGTTAAAAATAAAACTTGAAACCATGAGCTAGATATACATCAAAAGTAAGTTTCTAGATATTATGAATCATCAATGTATATGGAAGAAATGCATGTAAACTTCTTTGATTCTATATATTCATGAAAATGAAAGATATATTCTTAAAAATAAAAATGATTAAACTGAAACCAATAAACTTTTGACTTTTGTGTGTGTGTGTGTGTGTGAAATTGAGCATATCAAGACTAACTATCTTTCACAAAATCTAAAAATAAACTAAACTAAATAAACTGAAGTCTTCTTATAGAAATTCTTCTCCAAGAGGACTCGATCCAAATTCGATCCAAAGAGCTTGACTCCTTCCGAGTGCTAGATGCGATCTTGACGCGCTAGCTTTTGAATCATCATGTGTTTGCTTCAACACTTTGACTATGAATCTCTTGTTTAAATCAAACCTCTACTTAGATCTTGATCAATATCTGAAACTTATTAAACACAAGATCATTAGCAAACTAACCTTCATAATTTAGTCATCATCAAAACTAAGGTGAAAGGCCTTTGGATCAACGATCTCTCCCTTTTTGATGATGATAAAACTTATGAGGTTATATGTGCATTCATAAAGGATAGGATTCATAGAAGCTTTCCCTTAACTTATGCATAAACAATAAAACATAAAGATATTCAATGTGGCTCAATATACCAATAAAAATAACAATAAGATATGCAATGTAGACTCAAGATATCAAATAAAAACAAGATATATATATATATATATATATATATATATATATATATATATATATATATATATATATATATATATATATATATATATATATATAACACTTAATAAAACATGCATATATTCCTAAATCTCTCTCAGTGACAAGAGGTGAAGACAAACAAACAATACATTAAACATAATTAAAAAAATCAATTGAAAGAAACCAATTGAAAGAATAAATCTTATTATCAATTGAAAATTAAATATTCTTTTTACCAATGAAAAGGAAACAATCTTTTTATGAATTGATACCAATAGAAGGACATGATATCAATTGAAAGTAAAAACCAAATTTTTATGATAAACGCTAAAACTATTTTGCAATAAAGATATCAAATTGAGAATAATACCAATTTAAGATTTTGATACCAATATTGAAAATGTTATCATATACCAAATAAAATTTTCATTATAAAGAGTGAGAGTAAGATACCAATTGAAATAAAAACCAATTGAAAGATAAAACAAGAATTTTTCTCCCCCTTTATGAAATACCAAGAAAATAATGCATAAGCTTGTATATGATACCAATTGAAAAATAATTGATATTAAGGATTAAATTAAGATTAGCAGAAATAATTTGTGCTGAAAATGTATGGCATATATATTTAAAGCACAAGAAATATGTATGTATCAGAGCAATATAATGTTAATTTAGGTATGATCCATATATATATAGAAAATATGAATATACAAAATGAATTTTTATTTAAAATCATGTATATCTCATAACTGCCTCCCTTTTATGCACATGTTTAATAGATTTTCAATTAAGACGTACAAAGCTTGATTGCCCATCCAATGGCCCTTAGATAGTAGGAGTTTTCAAAAATTAAGATTTAAAAATATTTTAACATATCTAAAAACTCTACCAATTGAAGAATAATGAATTAATTTGAAGTAATTTTCAAATTAGTTCAAAGTCCTTCTAAGGAATAAAATACAAATGTATCCATGAAATATGAAAATTACACGAGAATCGACACTTAAAAAGTGATAAAGCACATATAGTTATCATAAATCCAAAATCATGAGTAAATAAGATGATGCAGAGTGCAAGAATCATGTAATGAAAAAAATTTTAGAGTTAGGCAATGAAGCTCATATGAAATTCTTCTTAACAAAATAAGAAATCATCAAAACTTAAAAAATTCTATTTTTATCAAAAATAAAACAAACTTCAAGGTATATATATGTTTCGTCAAAACTAAAAATATACATACATATCCCAAACGTAATGAGTCCATATTAAAATTTTTCAAGAAGGCAAGTGACTCAAGGATATACATGTATATCTATTAGTTTTAGACAAAATTGACATGTAAATGAAGCTAAACACATTTTATGAAAAACTTGTACAAAAATAGAAAATACAAGTTAAGATGTAAGAATCATCAAAAAAGGTTATGCAAGTACATCTAATGAGTACAAATGAGCAATAAAGTACAAATATATAATAATTAAATGTGGCTTACTAGTTGAAAAAAATATAAATACAAGTTTTAATAAAAATTACATCTAAAAATATAATCAAAACATTAAGCATAAAACATAAACAAATATGATCATTAGGTTAAATGAACGTGTTTTAGAACTAGGATATACATAATATCTAAACTAAAGTGAGAACAAAAAAATATAAGTCCATATAAATATGGGTGTATCTCAAATACTATATATGTATATCATATGTCTAATAACATTGCATTTAACATAATGAGCATTAAAATCATGACATGCTAAAAATAATGAAAGCATGTAAACTAAAATAAGGAGTTAGAGATAGTTACCAAACCATATGAACCAATCTCTATTTCTCCAAAGCAGGTGGTTCTTCCACCAAACATCCCTTGAAAGTGATGCATCTAAAATATGATCTTTAAGCTCGGATTACATCTACCATCAAGGCATCAATATTCTCACGTCGTGTGAGAGCCCACATTTACATCTAATAGAATAGAGATGGATTTTTGTACTCATACCTTTTTGAGTCCGTGAAGGTTAGCACCTTTCCTAACCCAAACAAACTTATTTATAAAATTTAAAATATTTAACCTATCATAACAAACTTTGCAAGGTGGCTCGTACGTCCACAATGTGTATAAGTGTACACATGAGTATATATAGTGTCATGTGAGTGAGTATGATGAGCACGAGTATGCCGTGATTTGTGTGCATGAATATGTGGAGCATATTTTTTATGAAACATGAATTCCAATCTAGTGTGGTTCATGGAACATTGGCTCAAAGTGAGCCCAAACAATCACTATTCTTATTCAACATACATATATCATTATCAATATTAAAAGAAGATGTGGTGCATGCATTCTTATCACTAAGAGGTATAACAATAGAATCATGATAAGAATGAGAAGTACGAGGTGTCATGTGAGTGAGCATAATGAGCACGTGTATGCCGTGATTTGTGTGCATGAATATGTGGAGCATATTTTTTATGAAACATGGATTCCAATCTAGTGTGGTTCATGGAACATTGGCTCAAAGTGAGCCCAAACAATCACTATTCTTATTCAACATACATTTATCATTATCAATACTAAGAAGATGTGGTGCATGCATTCTTATCACAAGAGGTATAACAATAGAATCATGATAAGAATGAGAAGTAAGATCATTTTTCAAAGAATTATTTTTCAAAGAGATACATTCTAATTCTTTAGAAATCAAAATGATTTATGTTTTAAAGTATCATTTTCTTTTAACACAAACTCAAGTTTGAAGACAAAACACCGTTCTTCTTCAAAACAACATCAAAATTATTTTTATTTTTCAAATTTCATTTTCTTTTAAAGTAAGATCAAGTTGGGTTTTTAATGAGTCCTTTTCATTAGAAACCTCAACCTTCTTTTGCAAAATTTATATCAAATTTTGAAAACAAATTTTCATTTTCTTTCTTTAAAATCAATCTCTTTTTTTTTTCAAAGATTTGTATTTATCTAACAAGTTTGCACAAACAATAGAGAGTTCTTCATTTAATGTATGTGCATCCAATTATTTTCATCACATGAAGAACTAGCACTGTCATCAAGATGGGTATTTGAATTTACCTCAAGATGGTCATTCCCTTGGACCATGTAGGACATTTGATCGAATTCATCCCTTCTTGATTCTCTCTCCAAAATGTGTTGCATTTGTTCCTTGAGAGAGATCAATATGTTCTACACTGCAAAAGTAGAATCACAATGAGAAATCAAAGAAAGATTTTTTGCTTAGTGTTTCCTTAAGTGCAGCGATAGCTTGTGCATTAGCCCTTAAGTACTTGTCATTACTAACATAGGATATCTTGGTAGTGGCAAGAAGACATGCAATCCTAGGGTTTTAAGATAGGCACTCATCTTAAACTTTCACATGTCGATGTTTAAAATATCATACATGAGAGGGATAAGAAAATCCATGAGTGTAAACTAATATGTGTACAATGCAAATGACTAGATTAGCTATCAAGGATCTCACTCCTAGGTGGTTAAACCAAATATTAGGAGCGGAGGTTTTGATACTAATTAAAAGTGCACCTAGAGGGGGGTGAATAGGTGTACTAGCAATATAGTGCAAGTGATGCAGAATTTAAAACTTAATTTGCAACACAATATGTGTAATCAAGAGTGAGTCCGAATTTCCCGTGAAGGGCTCTGGAGCTACTCCTCGAGATTCCTCTAAATTAAGAGTTATTATTAAAAGCTCTCTTGGTTCAACACAAATGTGGGCACACAACTGATACCAAGCATGTAAATAATATGAGAAATATAAAACAATGTAAGAATAAGAGGGATAGAGTTGAGAGATAGTGGATCAAACGTAAACACCAAGATATGTTTTGAGGTTTGAGCCACTGCTCTACGTCCCCGCCTTCACAAAAAATGATTTCCACTACGTTCATACAGGACCTTCCACAGAGGGACCTCCATCGAGAATTATAATTACAACTGGGAGTACACAACTCCTCTCTCTCAAACACAAACCTCTACACAAGAGGAGGGCACTAAGCCAAGCATAAAGCAAAGAAAAATACACTTGGTGATCTAAATGATCACAAACACTCTCTTAGTGATCTCAAAGGATCACAAACAATTATTCTCACAAACAAGATCCTACAGATAGGTATAAAATTGATAGCTCAAGTGTGAGAAAACAAAGTGTTTTGAAAAATAAAAGACAAAGAAAACACTTAAAAAAACTCTATAAATTATATGAAAATTTTGGTCAAGAACTAGAATTCTAAAACTTATTTTCTTTTGATTTTTCAAAACTTTAAAACAAAATAAAGATAAAAATTTTTGGCTCAAAAACTTCTTCTAAAAACTTTCTGAAAACACTAGAGAAGTAGAAAAATTTTTCTCTTGAAAATCTTAGGAGAAACAACCCCTAAAGACCCAATTTTATATGGGTCTAGAAATATAGCCGTTGGGGTCCATAACAGGTCAAAATTGACCTGTCAGTCGATCGCCCGGTCGACAGCTAACAGTCGATTGGGTTACCGGTCGACCACCAGGTCGACCGCCCAAGGCAATTCGTCTGTCAATCGACCGCCCCGGTCGACCGAGGCCAGAACCAGAGAGCTGGTCTCTCTGGTCGGTTGACCGATCGATCGACCAGGGCCAGATCCAGAGAGTAAGCTCTCTGGATCGGTCGACCGTCCCAGTCGACCGGTCCTAGACCAAGGCACATGTGGAAGTTCTGTGCACATCAGTTGCCGAGTGGTCGATCGAGCTCTGGTACGGTCGATCAGTCAGTCGACCGCCAGCAGGCTCGGAATAGGTTTTAGGTTTTGAAAATTTGGTCTTTTAAATACCCATAAAATCTCATAAAACTCTAAAAATCTACAAAAATAAGTTCTTATAAATATTTGAAGAATAAATATATGTGACTAAATTCAGCATATATTTAAAACAATTTGAATTATTTCTATGATATGAAAATTAAGCTAAACCAAACCGGTATTTTCCAAAAATCAAACTTTTAAAGGAAAATATAATATTTTTATAAACTTGTACAAATAAAAAAAACAAGATACTTAAACTTATTTTGAAGTATAGTGTGTAAAGGTAGAATCCAACACACATATAAAAGATATATCTATATTTTTAACAATAAAATCAAAACTAAGTTTTGATAAAAATAAAACTTGAAACCATGAACTAGATATACATCAAAGTAATGAAAGTTCACCTAGAGGGGGGTGAATAGGTGAAGGCTAAACTAACGGTCACTTAATGCGGAATTAAAAACTATTATGACCTAAACAAACTATTTAAACTAAACACCACGTATAACACAAGAGTGTAGCCGAACTCCCGTGAAGGGCTCTGGACTAACTCCTCAAGATTCCCCTAGATATGGGTTGAGGTGCGTTGGCTCTCTTGGTTGAATACAAGTGTTAGCAAACAATCCCACACATATAACAATATGAGCACAAATGTATATCTAGCAATTAAAGATAAGACAACAATCGCATGTAAGATATAAATGAGTAAGGGAGAGAGAGAGAGTGAGCAATCGCAAACACAAGGGATTTGTTTCGAGGTTCGAGCACCCTTGCTCTACATCCCCGCCTTCGACACACGAAGGATTTCCACTATGCTTGATCCCAATGGATCACTCCTCGGTGCCGCAACACCTACAATCTCTCGGACTCCCTAGTCCGTACACAACGCAAGCCCCACAAGCTCGCCGAGGCCGCACCTCAAACAACAAGCTCGCACCCGAAATTGAAACACCGCAAACACACTTGTCCGCCTCCTCAAAGAAACAAGAAAAGATCTCTTGGTGATCTAAACACTTTGATCACAATAAAAACTCTCACTACAACACTCCTATAGAATGAATAATCAATGGATAGCTCAAGTGTTTGTGTGAGAAAACTAGGATGGAAATTGTGGAGGAAAGCTCGAGAAATCTCTTTTAAACACTCTTGATAAACTTCCTTTTGATTGGAAGTATTGGCTCTCAATTTAGTGGAGAAAACTCTTTTAATGAAGTGGGAAAAACTGGCTCAAAGTCCACTAAAAATCTTGTTGAAAAACAATGCCCAAACCCCAAATTTATAGGGCTAGAAAAACTAGCTGTTGGGGTCTGTCAGACCTGACGGTCGACCGGCTGGTCGACCGGCCAACGGTCATATTTCAGACCGTTGTGCCATCGGTCGACCGGTCGGTCGACCGAGGGTAGATACAGAGAGTAAGTCTCTCTGTCCGGTCGACTGCCCGGTCGACCGGGGCCTTTCCAGAGAGCAGAGCTCTCTGGACGGTCGACTGGGTCGGTCGACCGGCCACCTGCCAGAACTAGGCGTGCACGTCTGTACACGTCGGTCGACCGCCCGTCGACCGACTTCAAAACTCGGTCGACCGGGACGGTCGACCGCTGAAGCCTGGAAACTGAAACTTAGGGATTTAAAAACTTGGTCTTTTGGCTCAATTAAAATCCCATAAAATACTGAAAAATCTACAAAAATAGTTTTACAATATATTTTGATAAACAAACATGCTTGCACAAGATAAAGGCATGTTACAAATGATTTGGACTATTTTTGTAACTTGAAAATTTTGGCTCAAAAATAAAAACGGTATTTTCCAAAACTTGATTTTTCTAAAACTTGTTCTCCAAAACTTCACCAAATACAAAAACAAGATATTTAAACTACTTTAAAGGATAGTGTGTATGGATATGATCCACTACACAAACATGGTGAAATATCTATGTTTTTGACATTAAGCTCTAAATATGGTTTTGTTTAAATAGGTAAACATGAATATCAAAAACCAAACATGTATTTTCTAAAATAGAAAATCTTTTGTAAAAACAAAACTATCAAGAGTGTGTGTGTATATGTACTTGAGCAATCCATCAACTACTCTATCCTTTACATTTTATCTAAAAACAAATCTTATAAAACAAACCTAGACTCAAGTCTTCATCTTCTTGAAGTCTTCACTTGAAGCCTTCTTGACTTGGTCCAAACACCGTGCTAGCTCCAAAACTTGACTTTAAATCCTTTGTTGAAGCTACACACCTACTAAGATCTTGATCATGAATCTGTCACTAATTAAACACAAGATCATTAGTACTATAACTACATGAGTTGATCATCATCAAAACTAGAGTGATGGGCCTTTGGGCCAACAATCTCCCCCTTTTTGATGATGACAAAACTCATGAAGTTATATATGCATGGATTAAAGTAAAGCCTCAAAGAAGCTCCCCCTTAACTCATGCATAACAAATAAACAAATAAATATGCAATAAATGCTCATAAACATGTATGCAAATGTATGGAGATAACATGCTAATCAAGCATAAAACAAATCAAATTCTTTTTCTCCTATTTGCAAAACAAAACATATATGCATAAACACAAATACTACTCCCCCTTTATGAATAAAGGAAGGAAAACATGCATATATTTCAAATACTTCTCCCCCTTTTTGTCAATCATCAACAAAGGGGTTAAAGTAAAAAACCAAAATCATCAAATTTTTCTCCCTCTTTTTGCCAAAAACAAAGAGATCAATAAGGGGTAAAATCGAATCAATAAAAGGTTATATGCGATATACATTCATGAAGAGGAAGACGCTAAGTTAGCTTCCCTACACATATACATTACATGAAAGAGGGATGACAAGCCCTAATTCACATAACGCAAAATATGTAATGAATAAGAGGAGATGTGAAGCTCCCCCTACACACGTGTATCACATAAAGAAGAGTTGTCAAGCTTCTCAATGCAAGATACACTCATCATGAATCTATATGTAGAAGAGATGTTAAGCTCTCCTTGCATATAGGCAATACAAATCAAAACATTTTTATTTTTCTTAGTCAAACAAAATTTTGAATTTTGCTCAATAAAACAAATTTTAAGATATCTTAGTAAACCAAATTTAAGATATCATATAACAAAATTTTTAAAAGGTATCAGAGCTCTTGTAAAACAATCAATTTTTAAGATACCAAATTGTAAATAATCATATTGTAAATAAACATTACAATTTTTAATTTTGATACCAATTTTTAAAGCACAATGATAAAAAAAAATTTTATTTTTCATAAGCTTATGTATTGTTAAAATATCAATTGAGATACCAATTGAAAATAAAGTTTTAAATCAAGCTTAGCATAAACTTTGTGTTGTGCTTTAAACATGTAAACCAATGTAAGCAAGCACGTGAAAATCATATATATGTATGAAAAGAGAATACCAATAGACATTGATATTAATTGAAGTGAAGTATACATATATAGAAAACAAATATGAGTGATATACAAATTGTAAAATAACAATGTAAATCATGTATATAACTCATAACCTACCATCCCTTTATATGCTCAAGATAGAAGATTTTCAATGAAGCTTACAAGGCATAATCGCCCATCCATCCTCCCATAGAAGGTAGGAGTTTTCAAAAATAGATTTTGAAAATATTTTAGCATTGAAATCACTACCAATGAAGAATAATTAACTAGTTAAAAATAATTTTTGAAAAACTAGTTAAAGATCCTTCAAAACATCAAATTATATGTAAATCATGAATCATACTAAATACATAAGAATCAACCCTCGAATTCTATTAGGCTCAAAAATAATCATGAAACAAAGTCATGAATAAACAAATAAAGTGTGAGTGGTCAAAGATTATGTAAATAGTATTTTCATGAAAATAATCAATGAAGCTCAAAAATAACTTGAAAATTCAATTTTTATTTTAAAAACAAACTTCAAGGTATATGTATGATTTATCCAATCCTAACAATATACATACATATCCCAAACATAAAGAGTCTATTAAAGGTAATTGCATGAAGGCAAGAGACTCACGGGTATACATGTATATTTATTAGATTTAAATTTTAAAAATACATATACATGAAGTAAAACATGAAAATAGGCAAAACAAGTATAAATGAAAGAATCATCAAAACTAGGCTATACATGTACATAAAGTGAGTACAAATGAACAATGAAGTGCAAACGTATATGAATCAAATGTTGCTCACTATTTGTGCATGTATAAATCCAAGTTTTGACAAAAACTGCATTTAAACTAGTATATACCAATAAAGCACAAAACCTAAAAACATGAACATGCTAAAAATATGATAAATGAACAAGCATGTAAATAAACTAAGAAGTTTAGAGATAGTTACCAACTCCAAACCTCCAAAACATGGTGGTTGTCCCACCAAACCTCCTTGATAGCGATGCATCACATATGTGTCCATCAAGTCCAATGGCATTCACTACCAAGGCACCATTCCTCTCACGTCGTGTGAGAGCCCTCACCTACATCAAATACACACGGTGGGGGTTTTGGTACCCATTTTCTTTTGGTACACGGGGGTTAGCATTTAATGGAACCCAAACATTTTTATGATTAGCAAAATTTAAATGATGTAACTTGTCAAAACAAAACTTTGCTAAATGGCCTTTGCGGCCACAATGTGTACATTTGTACACCTTAGGATGCTTATGTGTATGTGTATGATCGTGGCGTGCAACATAAGCATATGCATGATGATGTGCATGAGAATGTGGAGCTTGTTTCTTTGAAAACATAGACTCCAATCTAGTGTGGTTAAATGCACATGTGCTCAAAGTAAAGCTTAAACAATTCAATTTATTTTTCAAAACATTAATCTCATTTGTGGTGGCATGTAAAGCATGATGATATATAGAATCATTTTTCTTTTGCTTTTTAGAAAAACTTTCTTTTTCTTTTTCACAAATTTTCTTTTTAAACAAGAGTTTTCTTGAAAAACGACTTCTTTTTGTTTTCCCACCAAAACATTTTATTTTTTCAAAGATATATTTCCTTCACATAAATCATTCAAGTTAGACATCAAGGAAACATTTTCATTTTTCAAAACCTCATTCTCTTTTTCAATGCATGCAACCTTATTTTCTAATGAATCTTTTTCATTAAGCATGCAATCAAATTTCTTTTTCAAATTTTTATTATCTTTCTTAAGCATGTCATATTTCTCAAGAAGGAGTTGACAAAAAGTGCTAAGCTCATCATATGACATGTTATCATCTTCATCTACCTCGGATTCGGTAGTTACCTCAAGGGGTTATCCCCTTGGACCATATAGCACATGTTGGAGGCGTCGCTTCCAACATCCGAATCGCTCCCGGCATAATATAGATCCTTTTCGTCAAGGGAGGTGATGATGTTCCAAACTACAAAAGCCGAATCAACATTAGAAACCCTAGATAAATAATCATCATTTAGGGTTGACTTTAAAGCATTTAGGGCTTCTGCATTAGCCTCACTATACTTACTATTATTACATATGAATCATTAGTGGTAGCAAGATAAAAATGAATGCCTAGGGCCTTGAGGTACAAAGACATCTTAACCTTCCAATTTGGATGTTAAGAATGTCAAAGGTGGGTGGTGACATAAAGTCCATGGTGTGTGTACAAAAATGTGATTAGCCTATAAATGAGGATCTTTAACTCTAGGTTGTAAGACCCAAATCAGAGTACCACCTCTGATACCAATTGAAAGTTCACCTAGGGGGGGTGAATAGGTGAAGGCTAATCTAACGGTCACTTAATGCCAATAATGCGGAATTAAAAACTATTATGACCTAAACAAACTATTTAAACTAAACACCACGTATAACACAAGAGTGTAGCCAAATTCCTCGTGAAGGGCTCTGGACTAACTCCTCAAGATTCCCCTAGATATGGGTTGAGGTGCCGCGTTGGCTCTCTTGGTTGAATACAAGTGTTAGCAAACAATCCCACGCATATAACAATATGAGCACAAATGTATATCTAGCAATAAAGATAAAGACAACAATCGCATGCAAGATATAAATGAGTAAGGGAGAGAGAGTGAGCAATCGCAAACACAAGGGACTTGTTTCGAGGTTCGAGCACCCTTGCTCTACATCCCCGCGGTAATATCCCTAATCTAAACTACTGTATTTTTAATTTCCAGAAGTATTTATTTTAATTTACAAATTATTTTATCAACTGAATCTAATATTTTCTTTCTTGTGATTATTATTAATATTATTAGTGTTGCTATTGTTACTGTTAATTATTATTATTATTACTATCTTGTAATGTTATTGGTATTATTAATGTTATTATTTTGGTTAAGTAATATTACTACTAATGTTGGATTATTATTTTGTAGAGGTGTATTCCTCATCCCTTGATTTCTATTCATGTCTTACTCCTTGATCCTACCCATACCCATTTGGAGTCCAAGCCCATACCCATTAGTGATCCTACACCCATTAATCTATTCCTTGATCCATTACCCAAATTCAAACCAAGACCCACTTAACCTAATTGGATCCCAATCTAGTACCCTCAAACCCAACACCCATTATCTTATTGGACTCAAGCCTCAACCCGTTAGCATAACCGCTACCCTCGAACCCAATAACCCATTCCTAAATATTCTCCCAAATCTTAACTACAAGATCAGATCCTAATCTAAACTAACCCCCCTAAATCTCCACCAAATCCTAAACCTATTCCCTAATCCATCTCTCCCTCACAGCCGCACAAACTTCACCAGGATCTCTCCAGGCCGCACTCCCTCCTCCCTGCGCACCTCCAACCAAACCCCGAGATCCCCTCTTCTCCTCTCCCTCCTTGCAGCCGGCCATCACCATCCAGCCGAGTTCCACCACAGTCATCTCCCTCTAGCAGGACGGCACATGGCAGCAGCACTCCAGGCGCTCGGCAGCCCGTGGGAGCATCCAGACCAGCAACCCCGGCCATCCATTGCAGCGTCACAACCAGATGCCCCATCTCCAGGCCATGGCGCACATCTACAGCAAGGTGAGCACCCATGGAAGCAGTCCAGGTCACAACAGCAGGCCATCAGCGAATCTCTTCCCCTGTTGCAGCGCCCAACCATCCAGGCCACGCAATCCATTGACGCAACAGCACCAGCGGACCAGCGCGCACACGGCGACCTCCTCCGGTGCGCGGTCCAGCAGCGAGCAGCCCAGAGTTCCTCCTCCTTTCGCCTATGACAGCAGCAGGGCAGCTGCAGTATCTCCGTGCACGATCAGCTCAGTCCCTGGCGCGCACCGTACCTCCAACAGGCCGTTCGTCCCCAATGTGAGTGTTTCTCTCTCCCTCTCTCTTTATTCAGTAAGTAATGGTAGATGTGTTTGTATATATGATAAATCATTAGATGCGTATATGTTTATGTGTGGAGATTGCTAAGCTTGGATGCGGATCGACATCTCTTTAGTTTTTATGTTGAATGTTTAGAGTAAATGATGCATGTATATATGATGTTAGAGCCCTCATGTTTATCCTATGAGTATCTAAATTAGTTGTGTAGACTTTACATGATGGAGTCCTTAGTGTATTGGAGAGAAGATGGGAAGAGGACTGATGTATCTCAGATCTATCTGTGGCTGACAGAGCCAGATTAGTCGACTAATACCCGTTATTAGTCGACTAATAGCTCTGTTAGTCGACTAACAGTTTTCCTCTAGTCGACTAATTTAGCTCCCAGAATATGTTGAACTCTCTGTATCCCTCTGCTGGTCGACTTGATATATTTAGTAGTCGACTAATGGAGGATATTAGTCGACTACACCCTAGGTCAAGTCGACTAACCTTGTTTCCTGGAGCTGTGTAACTTTCTGTATCTCTGTCAGTCGACTTTCCCTATTAGTATAGTCGACTTGGCCCTTGATTAGTCGACTAGACATCTCTCTAGTTGACTATTCACTTCCCCTTAGTCGACTAATATGTGGCTGTCAGCTGGGTATAGCTTGTTTATTGGATGTAGAATTCCCCATGGGTTATGTAATGACTATTGATGTATGTATATGATTTCAAGAGGTGGATATTGGTAGTAATGACTTGATCTAATAGAACTTAGATACATGTGTATAGTATGTTACCAAGTGTTGGGATATAATGATTGGTCTTATAGGAGTGGTGATTGTGAAGACTTGAGAATCAAAATAGATTGTTGAGTGAGAAGGCTAGTACTGATTATTGATATATGTTGGAATGATGATTAATGTATCAGATTACTCGAAGTGTATTGATACTCGATTGTTATGGAACTATTGGAATCATGAGTTGGTTGTAATGACTTTGGATTGATCTGGACTTATATTATTTACATTGAATGATGATCAGTAGTTGGACGTGACTGTATTAGTTGAGTATTTGAGGACACATCAGATATGACTGAATTAGTTGAGTGTGACTTAGATTGATCTTGAGTTGGAGGTTATCCAGAATCTATATTCCTTATATTGGAACTTGACTTGTATTGAGATGAGATTGACATTGTTGGCATTTGAGATTTGTTTAGATGATATATTGATGATGTTGAGTACCAAGAGTAGATAGTCTAGACCATAAGTTATTTGAGGATGATTCCCTTACTTTGATATGATTCAGTATATGTTGACTTGTTATTCATTTATTGGTGATGATTTAAGTGATGATTCATTCTGATATTGATGTGGACTTGTTATGATGTTAGAAACTGGATTAATTCAGTTGGCAGAGATTGAGTTATTGTGATAGTGACCTAGTCAATATCAGTGATCTTGTACTCAGAATTACCAGATAGCAGTTATCAGTTCATCAGTAGATTTGATTATCTTTTGATGATAACACAGGTGAGAGTTTAGTTGGATATTGGTGCACTGAACTTGACTGGTCATGCCTGGCACCTGACTGATAAACCTAGTATTCAGATTACTGGAAGTTACTGGGAAATGATTGTTTGACCGTAACCCCGATACAGTTCTACTGTTCATCGTATACACGGTTACCGTTACTGTTCACTGTTACTGATATTGTTCACCGTGTATACGATTACTGATTGACTGTTACTGTACTGTTATTGTTACTGTCACCATATCGTCCCAGTGTTCTAGATAATATGGACATTGCCTGATTTAACTGAATTGAATGAATAATAATATAAATAGACAACTTACACTGGGATTGGGGAAATTGATGGAGGAGACAGCGTCTGTATTTTGGGTGGACCTAGGATACAGGTTGCGCAGCCGACTGAGGGTTCCACTGCAGGGTTCCTGGGGGATGACTGACATCCCATCTGTACTGTTACTGTTCTACTGTTTTCATAGTGAGATTACTGTTACTGTTACTGAGTACCTAGCGGTACGGCCTGGTTCAGCGCCAGGAAACTGAGGCCGTGGTCCCGGGTATGTACGGGACCCACCTAAATATGGATAATGTCTCCAACCAATCAGTTTCAATAACTTAGGACGCTGATTGACACATGTAGTAGGCGTAATATGGGATGCGTCTATTACAGGTGGCAATTGGTGTTCGCTGACATAATAAATGATAATAAACTGTTATAATGTATTGTGACTGACATTAATCACCTGACTGTACATTTATATCACTGTGATAGACATATAACTATAACCATGACCGGATTGTATAACAGACTAGTGACATGCTAGGTTACACACCATAACGTCAGTGTTGTTTACAGTTATGTTAGTTACCTTTGTTCTACATCCATGTTGTTATTCAGTGTTTATCATGTTATTTAGTGCTTTCAGTTGTCTGTTGTTATTATTTATGCACTTTTTATGTCACGAGCTTTTCCTTTTACACACACACTCACCATGGTCGCGTTCTGACAACCCTGGGTTTGCACGTTCAGCTATTGGATGATTGTTTCTAATGTATAGGTGTTTGATGAGGCGGCACGCTTTGCGAGGAGCTTGGGTCCTCTTCCTTTGATTCTGGTATTTTTGCATTTTTCTGTTCCTGCTATTATTCCTTGATTCTTGTACATCACATTTAGCCGTCATTCTATTCCTGTTATTTCATGATGCTATTTTTTATCGCTTTCAGCTGCCATACCCTTGTCAATATCTATCTGTTATCATGTATATGTATTGTTGCAGTGATTCGATGATTATTATAGTTCTGATTATAGCTTGTTCAGGTTAATTTAGGCTTAGCGTATATACGTGGGGTATTTTCCTCGCGTATATACGTCGCAGACTCTCGTCGCGACCCCATTTCCGCGTATTTTGGGAAGCGGGGCGTGACACCCGCCTTCGACACACGAAGGATTTCCACTATGCTTGATCCCAATGGATCACTCCTCGGTGCCGCAACACCTACAATCTCTCGGACTCCCTAGTCCGTACACAACGCAAGCCCCACAAGCTCGCCGAGGCCGCACCTCAAACAACAAGTTCGCACCCGAACTTGAAACACCGCGAACACACTTGTCCGCCTCCTTAAAGAAACAAGAAAAGATCTCTTGGTAATCTAAACACTTTGATCACCAATAAAAACTCTCACTACAACACTCCTATAGAATGAATAATCAATGGATAGCTCAAGTGTTTGTGTGAGAAAACTAGGATGGAAATTGTGGAGGAAAAGCTCAAGAAATCTCTTTTAAACACTATTGATAAACTCCCCTTTTGATTGGAAGTATTGGCTCTCAATTTAGTGGGAAAACTCTTTTAATGAAGTGGGAAAAACTGGCTCAAAGTCCACTAAAAATCTTGTTGAAAAACAATGCCCAAACCCCCAAATTTATAGGGCTAGAAAAATTAGCCGTTGGGGTCTGTCAGACCTGACGGTCGACCGGCCGATCGACCGGCTAACGGTCATATTTCAGACCGTTGTGCCATCGGTCGACCGGTCGGTCGACCGAGGCCAGATACAGAGAGTAAGTCTCTCTGTCCGGTCGATCGCCCGGTCGACCGGGGCCTTTCCAGAGAGCAGAGCTCTCTGGACGGTCGACTGGGTCGGTCAATCGGCCACCTGCCAGAACTAGGCGTGCACGTCTGTGCACGTCGGTCGACTGCCCGGTCGACCGACTTCAGAACTCGGTCGACCAGGACGGTCGACCGCTGAAGCCTGGAAACTGAAACTTAGGGATTTAAAATCCCATAAAATACTAAAAATCTACAAAAATAGTTTTACCAATATACTTTGATAAACAAACATGCTTGCACAAGGTCAAGGCATGTTACAAATGATTTGAACTATTTTTATAACTTAGAAATTTTGGCTCAAAAATAAAAACGGTATTTTCCAAAACTTGATTTTTCTAAAACTTATTTTTCAAAACTTCACCAAATACAAAAACAAGATATTTAAACTACTTTTAAAGCATAGTGTGTATGGATATGATCCACTACACAAACATGGTGAAATATCTATGTTTTTGACATTAAACTCTAAATATGGTTTTGTTTAAATAGGTAAACATGAATATCAAAACCAAACATGTATTTTCTAAAATAGAAAATCTTTTGTAAAAACAAAACTATCAAGAGTGTGTGTGTGTATATGTACTTGAGCAATCCACCAACTACTCTATCCTTTACATTTTATCTAAAAACAAATCTTATAAAATAAACCTAGACTCAAGTCTTCATCTTCTTGAAGTCTTCACTTGAAGCCTTCTTGACTTGGTCCAAACACCGTGCTAGCTTCAAACTTGACTTTAAATCTTTTGTTGAAGCTACACACCTACTAAGATCTTGATCATGAATCTGTCACTAATTAAACACAAGATCATTAGTACTATAACTACATGAGTTGATCATCATCAAAACTAGAGTGATGGGCCTTTGGCCAACAAGTAAGTTTCTAGACATTATAATCATTAATATATATGGAAGAAATCCAACATACATAAAATCATGTAAACTTCTTTTGATTTTATCTATCCATGAAAATGAAAGATATGTTCTTGAAAATAAAAAACGGTTAAACCGAAACCAAAAAACTTTTGACTTTTGTGTATGTGAACTTTAGCATATCAAGACTAACTATCTTTACACAAGATCTAAAATAAAACTAAACTAAACTAACTAAATCTTCTTGTAGAACTCCTTCCCCAAGACAACTCGATCCAAACTCGATCCAAAGAGCTTGACTCCTTCCGAGAGTTAGGTGTGATCCTGACGCGCGAGCTCTTGAATCATCATGTGTTTGCTTCAACACTTTGACTGTAAATCTCTTGTTGAAGTCAAATCTCTATAAGATCTTGATCAATATCTGAAACTTATTAATACAAGATCATAGCCAACTAACCTTCATAAGTTATTCATCATCAAAACTAAGGTGAAAGGCCTCTGGGCCAACATGAAATGCTTACACGTTTTACGAAGGTTACTAATGGACTTTGAAATCACCTAGAGGGGGGTGAATAGGTGATAAGGCTAATCTAATCAATGAACTAAATGCGGAAATTAAAACTAATTGCTACAACACTTAATGCAACCAACGAGTGTAGCCGAATTTTCGTGAAGGGCTCTGGACTAACTCCTCTTGATTCCTCTGAATAAGAGTTGAGGTGCTATATGAAGCTCTCGTGGTTAAGCACAAGTGAGGCACACACAAACAAGCCAAGCATATAATAAATGAATAAGCAATATGAAATGATGCAAAGCACAAAGTAATAGAGAGAGAGTTAGAGTCAATAGATCAAACGCAAACAACAAGATTTGTTTCGAGGTTCGAGCCACTGCTCAACATCCCCGCCTTCACCCAGAAGGATTTCCAATCCACTAACTTGTCCACCTAGGACTCCCACACAGGGAACCTCCACTGAGGATTTGGGACAATACAACCAGGAGTACACAACTCCTCTCTCCAACCGATACAACCTCCCACTAGAGGCAACACAAACCCCACCTCACACAAGAGGGTAGGCACCTAGCCAAACACCACAATCCACCTCTTCACAAAGAGGGATACAATCCAACACAACTCCACCTCTCACTAGAGGAAGCAATACACAATCTCAACCTCTCATTAGAGGGAGCTAACAACCACTCCAAATCAACCTCTACACAAGAGGGATACCACAAATAAAGAGGGTTACAATTTGGTGGTCTATCTCAACCACAAACATTTTCTTCCACAAAATAAAGATCCCATAGATAGGATAGCAAGATATGGCTCAAGTGTAAAAAACAAAGAGTTTGGAAATCAAAAACTCAAAGAAAAACTCTAGGGAAAACTTTAGGTAGAATAGAAAATAAGATCAAACCAATTCAAAGATTTTTCTTTTCAAATGATTTTTCAACTCTTTTTAAAAACAAGATAAAGATCAAATCTTTAAGCACTAAAAACTCTTTTGAAACTTGTAATAAAACACTAGAAGAATGTAAATTTTTGGCTCTTGAAAACTTGGTGAAAAACCCTCTCAAATGGGGTATAAATAGCCCCATGAAAAAACTAGCCGTTGGGGCTATTTTTCAGCCCTGGCGGCTGACGGTCGACCGCCAACGGTAAAAATTTGACCGTTGGAGCCTTCCGGTCGACCGCCCGGTCGACCGTGCCAATCCAGAGAGCAAATGCTCTCTGGCCGGTCGACCGCGCTCGCGTCGACCGTCCAAGCCTTACGGTCGACCGGTCGGTCGATCGCCCCCTCCCGAGAGTGGGTACTTACAGTCGGTCGACCGGCCCAAGTGGCTGGCCAGCGTGCACGTTTTGTGCACGTCAGTCGACCGGACCGGTCGACCGACTCTGGGTCCGGTCCACCGTCCGGTCGATCGCCAGAGCCTGACAGGCAGTTTTTTCAGGACTTGAAACTTGGGTTTTAATTTTAAAATAAAATCCCATAATACTTCTAAAATCCACAAAATAAGTTCTAACATATATTTGATATACAAACATGTGTGAAAAATTTCAACACATTTTCAAATAATTTGAACCATTTTTGTGTTATGGAAATTTTGCCGAAAATCAAAACCTGTATTTTCTAAACTTGAATTTTTCAAATGGAAATTCGTTTTGTCCAAAACTCATCCAAATACAAAAACATGATATTGAAACAACTTTTAGGCATGTAGTATATGGATATAATCGAATATACATATAAAGATATATATCAAACGTTTTTGATATTAAATCCGAAAATATGTTTTGTTAAAACACAAAACCTAAATACATGAATAGACATATCAAAGTAAGTTTGTTCAGAATATAAAGCATACATGTATATAGAATGAATCTAATATACATTTAACTAAGTAAACTTATTTTGATATAATATCTATTCATGAAAACCAAGATCGGTTAAACCAAAAATCGAAAACCAATAAACATGAAACTTAAACAAGTGTGTGTGTTGTGAACTTGAGCATACCACACTATCTAATCTTTAACAAATGGATCTAAAACACAACTAAACCTTGTACCGAAGTCTTCTTGATGAACTCCGTCTTCAAGCCGACTCGATCCAAACGTGATCCACTGAGCTTGACTCCAACGAGTGCTAGGGTATGAACTTTGATGCTCGGGCTCTTGAATCACCATGTGAAAGCTCCAAAACACCTTTGTTGAAGCTATCACCTACTAATATCTTGGTTAAGTATCTGAAACTGAACATCACAAGATAATAGTAAACTATAACTACATGAGTTGATCATCATCAAAACTAGAGTGATGGACCTTTGGGCCAACAGACTTTTCTCTTTAGGTGACAAAATTAATAACGATCAAAAGGTAAGGAAGGTTATCCGAGCTCTTCTAAATCTTGACAAGTTAAGGCTATGATATTGAAGGAGCTTAATGACAAAGAAGAAATAAATTTCTCCGAGTTCATTGGGAACCTCAAGACACATAAGATGGAGAAAAAAGTTCGAAAAGAAAGAAACCCCTTAAAGAAAAGGAGTGGTGCATTCAAGCAACACCATCCACTCCTGAAGAAGATGAATATGGATGAAGATGATAAAGATGAATTTGCTATGGTTGTAAGAAAAGTGGGAAGGATGTTCTACAAGTATGGAAGGATGAGCAACTATCGAAGATCAAAGTGGCAAGGAAAGGGTGAAAGAAAGAAAGAAGAAGTTGGTCCGTACTTTCTTTGTAAGAAGCTGGGACATCTAATTGCAGAGTGTCCCGCTCTCAAGGCTACTAGTTCAAGAAGGATGCCAAAGAAGAAAGCTATGATGGCTTCATGGGGCTATGATGGCTTCATGGGACTATGACTCGAAAAGCGATTCCAGAGAGGATGTTAACATTGCAAACTTATGTTTCATGGCACACGGGGATGACCCCACTACGGTAGCACTTGAGACCTCTCTAGATGATAATGACTTAACTATAGATGTGCTTGCTAATTTTTGGAGAGCTTCATGAAATGTATGATTTATTAAAAGTTCAAAATAAAAAACTGAAAAAAGGAAATGAGGTTTTGATTAACAAAATAAATGTGATTTCAAAAGAAAAAGAAGATTTGTTGATTTCTCTTAAAAATATCCAAAAAGATTTTGATAGTTACAAAATTGCATGCAAAGGTAAGTCTCCTAGTTTTGATAAAAATAAGTTTTCAAATATTAAAAAGAGGATTTTTATTTTGATTAATACTTTAAAAATTATAAAATGATAAAACTAAGTTGGAGTCAATGTTTCAAAAGAAACAAACTCCTAAGATATATGCATCTTATGTACACAGCACACATCATGCATTTATGTATGCCAAGGTGTACACATGTACACATTTGGCTGAAAAGGCCATTTGGCTCGGTTTTGCTTTGATAAACATGATAATTCAAATATCATTTTGAGTTCACAAAACACTAACCCCCAAGGACCCAAGAATATGGTACCAAAGGCACACTTATTTCTCTTGATGTAGATATGTCCTCTCTGACGACGTGAGAGAGTTGGTGCCTTGATGGTGGATGCGTTTATGAGCTCAATGGACAAATCAAATCGTGTGCACTACTATCAAGGAGATGAGGTAGAAAGACTACCTTGAAGTACACCTAGAGGGGGGTTAATAGGTGTACGACTAATCTAATGGACTAAATGCGAAATTAAAACTTAATTGCAACAACACTTAATGCAACCAACGAGTGTAGCCGAATTCCCGGTGAAGGGCTCTGGACTAACTCCTCTTGATTCCTCTGAATAAGAGTTGAGGCGCTATATGAAGCTCTCGTGGTTAAGCCAAGTGAGGCACACACAAAAAGCCAAAGCATATAATATATGAATGAACAATATGAAATGATGCAAGGCACAGTAAAAGAGAGAGAGTTAGAGAGTTAATGGATCAATCGCTAACACACAGATATGTTTCGAGTTCGAGCACCCAGCTCTACGTCCCGCCTTCACACAGAAGGATTTCCACTAACTCTGTCCACAAAGGACTCCCACACAGGGAACCTCCACTGAGGATTTGGGGCAATATAATAACCGGGAGTACACAACTCCTCTCTTTACAAACACAACCTCTACACTTAGAGGCTAGGCACAAAGCCACCCAAACTCAATCACCTCACCTCACACTTGAGGAATGGTACAAAGCCAACAACCAATCAACCTCTCACTAGAGGGATAGGTCACAAAGCCACCACTCCAAAATCAACCTCTACACAAGAGGGATAACACAAAGTAGGAGGTTTACAACTTGGTGATCAAAAGACCACAAACCAATTTCTTTTCCACAAAAACAAGGATCCTATAGAGAGGATAGAATGATAAGCTCAAGTGTTAAAAATAAAGTGTTTGGAAATCAAAACAACAAAGAAAACACTTGGGAAAATCAAAAGATAGATATTGAAATAGAGATCAAACACCATTCCAAATACTCTCTTTTTCTATGAATTTTTCCAACACTTTAAAACAACAAGGATAGATCTTTTGAACCTAAAAATCTTTTGAAAAAAACTTGCTGTTAAAATACTAGAGAAGTAGGAATTTTTTGCTCTAAAAATTCTTGGAGAAAACCTCTCTCAAATGGGGTATTTATAGCCCATTGAAAATTCTGCCCGTTGGCTGGCAGAAAGGTCAGAATTGACCTTCCGGTCGACCGGCCGGTCGACCGGCCAACGGTAAAAAAAGTGAACGTTGAGCCTGCCGGTCGACCGCCCCATTCGACCGTGCCAATTCCAGAGAGCAGTTGCTCTCTGGCTGGTCAACCGCTCGGTCGACCATGCCAAGCCTCACGGTCGACCGTCCGGTCGACCGCCCCTACCCGAGAGTGGGGTACTTTGCAGTCGGTCGACCGGACCAAGTGGCAGGTCAGTGTGCACGTTCTTGTGCACTGACTCTAGGTCCGGTCAACCGGCCCGGTCGACCGCCAGAGCCTGGCAGGGCTTATTTAGGGATTAGAAAACTTGGTTTTTATTTGTCAAATAATCCCATAAAATCTCTAAAAATCCAAAAAAATAGTTTAGTATAATACTTTGATATACAAACATGTGTGAAAAAATTCAACACATATTTCAAACTATTTGAACCATTTTTTGTGTTATGAAAATTTTGCTAAAAACCAAAACTATATTTTCTAAACTTGGATTTTTCAAATGGAAATCTGATTTGTCCAAAACTCATCCAAATACAAAACATGATATTGAAACAACTTTTAGGCATATAGTATATGGATACAATCCAATATACATAAAAAGATATATATCAATATTTTTGATATTAAATCCGAAAATATGTTTTGTTAAAACACAAAACTCCAAACACATGAATAGGCATATCAAAGTAAGTTTGTCTAAGATATGAAGCATACATGTTATAGAACAAATCTAATATACATTAATCCATGTAAACTTATTTTGATTCTATCTATTCATGAAAACCAATATCGGTTAAACCAAAAATCGAAAACCAATAAACATAAAATGTGTGTGTGTATTGTGAACTTGAGCATATCACACTATCTAATCTTTAACAAATGGATCTAAACCATAAGCTAAACATGTACCGAAGTCTTCTTGACGAACTCCGTCTTCAAGCCGACTCGATCCAAACGTGATCCACCGAGCTTGACTCCAACGAGTGCTAGATATGAACTTTGATGCTCGGGCTCTTGAATCACCATGTGAAAGCTCCAAAACACCTTTGTTGAAGCTAATCACCTACTAATATCTTGGTTAAATATTTGAAACTAAACATCACAAGATTATTAGTAAACTATAACTACATGAGTTAATCATCATCAAAACTAGAGTGGAAGGCCTCTGGGCCAACAATCTCCCCCTTTTTGATGATGACAAAACTCATGGAGTTATATGTGCATGGATTAAAGTTAAGCTTCAAGGAAGCTGCCCCTTAACTCATGCATAGCAATAAACAATAAATATATATAATGAATAATAAACATGAATATGCATAATTATGCATAAAGAAAATAACATGCTCTTGATACCAAACTTTTAAAATAAATTCCTTTTCCTCTTAAAGAAAATACATGCTTTTTTTTATTTTTTATATCAATATGAAACAAACTTTGATATAAATGCATATAAACTCAAATACTTCTCCCCCTTTTTGTCAATCATCAACAAATGGGTCAAAGAAAATAATAAACAATGTTCTCCCCTTTTTATCTTAAACAAAAAAATATCAATAAGGGGTGAAATCAAAACAAAACTTTATGATACCAATTGTAAGAAAAAATTATATGAGCATTATCAATTGAAATATAATAGTCATTTAAGAAATCAAGTTTAGCATAACCAAAATTTGTGCTCAAAGATATAGAGATATAGTAAGCACAAATAAAATATATATATGAGCATACAAAAGAATGTCATAGTGATACCAATTGAAAGGATCCAATGATACCAATTGAAAACATAATAAGATCAAGTGCATAACTCATACTTCTACCACCCATTTCATGCACATGTTTAGAAAGATTTTCAATAATAAGCATACAAGGCATGGTCGCCCAACCAACCGCCCTTAAATGGGTAGTTTTCAAAAAGGTTTGAAAATATAGTATGTTTGAAAAGCTCTACCATAATGAAGAATACGAACTAGTTTTAAGAAAAATTTGAAAACTAGTATGAAATTCTTCAAGTAAGGAATAAACAAATTATATTCCATAAAACATGAAAATCACTAAACCAATGTCACTCAAATCTATATAGGACATATAATACTCATGAAAACAAAATCATGAGAAATATCAAAAATATGAGTGTGCAAGTTTTGTGAAAGACAAGTCATGAAATAGGCAATCAATTCAAATACAAAATTCCTTAAAAACATCAAAACTAGAATTCCTTCAAGGTATATGTATGTCATGTACAAACTACCGTATACATACATATTCAAATATAAATGAGTTCACAAAAGTATATGCATGAAGGCAAGTGGCTCAACGGATGTATATGTATAGCCAATAGTTTGGACAAAATAGACATATACATGAAGTTAAACATTAACGTGAAAACATGTACAAAATAGGAATACAAGTCAAATGTATGAATTATCAAACTAGACTATACTAGTACATCTAATGAACACAAATGAGCGTTTAAAGCACAAACATATAAAAGTCTATTTGTGGCTCATTAGTTGTACAAGTATGTATCCAAGTTTTAAAAAAACTAACATCTAAACATGTAATCAAAACATGAAGCATAGAAATCAAAACAAAAAGTACAAATGTTTTAACCAAAACTCATATGATCATTATGTACATGTACATGCATAGATCTAGGACATACAGATTAGTTAAATAAATGTGAGAACACAAAGGTATAATCCATATTAAACATGGGTGTCTCAAATACTAATCATGCATGTCATAGTACTAATAAACATGGCATATGGCATAATGAACATTAAATAATACAAGCTATAATGAATGATCTAAAAGCATGCAAATATAATGAGGAGTAAGAGATAGTTACCAAAACCATGAGGGCAACTCTTCAAGTCTCCAAAACAAGGTGGTCCTCCCACCAAACTCCTTTGAAAGTGATGCATCCAAATAGTCCTCTTTTAAGCTCGGAACGCATCCACCTCAAGGCACCATCACTCTCATGTCATATGAGAGCCCACACCTACATCAAATACAATAGAGGTGGTCTTTGGTACCCACACTCTTTTGGGTCCATGGGGGTTAGCTCCTTTCCTAACCCAAACAGTTGCTAAATTTATATCATGTATACGATCATAACAAAACTTAGCAAGGTGGCCCTTACGTCCACAATGTGTACATGTACACATGAGCATACATCGTGTGTGTACATGAACATGCGAAGCATGTGTATGCGTGGATGGTGTGCATGCAAAGATGGAACTTGTTTCTTTCGAAACATAGATTCCAACGTGAGTGGTTCATGACACAATGGCTCAAAGTGGAGCCCAAACAATCCACACTCTTTTTAAACATAGATATATCATTTTCAAATAAGGAATAAGAAAGGTGCATGCAATAGATGTGCTAGAAGATGAAACTACACTAGCATGGCAAACATGTGTGTCTATATCATTTTTTAAAGATTTATTTTCATTTAAGCAAACTTCTAAATCTTTTGAAATCAAATCAATTTTTTTTTTTCAAAAAAACATTTTCTTTTACAACAAAATCAAGTTTTAAAGACAAGTTTTCATTTTTCTTTAAAATATCATTACAATCATTTTTATTTTTCAAAACTCATTTTCATTTAGGGCAAGGTCTAGTTGGGATTTAAGTGAGTCACATTCACTTGAAATCTCTTCCTTCTCTTGCAAAATCATATCAAGTCTAGAAGATAAGTTTTTATTTTCTTCTTTTAAAACAAGACTTTCCTTTTTTAAAAATTTGTATTTTGAAATCAAATTTTCACAATTTTTAGCAATTCATCATTCATGGCTTGTGCCTCTAAACACTCATTGCAATAGGAACTAGTACTAGTATCTAGTTGAGTTTCCGATTGTACCTCACGGAGTCATTCCCTTGGACCATAAAGCAACGTTCGTCGACTTGTCTCTCTAGATCTCCTCTTCTTATCGATAAGCGTTGGTAGCTCGGGAGATGTCAAAATGCTCCATACTGCAAAGCGGACTCATAGTGAGAAAACACATGTAAGTATTCTTTACCAAGAGAGCTCTAAGTGCATTTAGGGCTATGCATTGGCCTCTATATGCCTGCTATCACTAAGGTAGGATTCCTTGGTAATGGCAAGGTAAAATTTATAACCTAGGGTTTTTAAATGGAAACTCATAAGAACCTTCCATATATCAAGTTTAGAAATATCAAACATGGGAGGGCATCCATGAGTGCAAACAATATGTTGCAAATGCAAATGCAAATGTAAATTAGCAACCAAGATCACACTCCTAGGTGGTTAAACCTAATATCAGGAGCGTAGGCTCTGATACCAATGAAGTACACCTAGAGGGGGGTGAATATGTGTACGGCTAATCTAATGGACTAATGCGGAAATTAAAACTTAATTGCAACAACACTTAATGCAACCAATGAGTATAGCCGAATTCCGGTGAAGGGCTCTGGACTAACTCTCTTGATTCCTCTGAATAAGAGTAGAGGCGCTATATGAAGCTCTCGTGTTAAGCACAAGTGAGGTACACACAAACAAGCCAAGCATATAATATATGAATGAGCAATATGAAATAATGCAAGGCACAAAGTAAAAGAGAGAGTTAGAGAGTCAATGGATCAATCGCTAACACACGATATGTTTCGAGGTTCGAGCACCCAGCTCTATGTCCTCGCCTTCACACAGAAGGATTTCCACTAACTCTGTCCATAAAGGACTCCCACACAGGGAACCTCCACTGAGATTTGGGGCAATACAATAACCGGGAGTACACAACTCCTCTCTTTACAAACACAACCTCTACACTTAGAGGCTAGGCACAAAGCCACCCAAAACTCAATCATCTCACACTTGAGGGATGGGCACAAAGCCAACAACCAATCACCTCTCACTAGAGGGATAGGACACAAGCCACCTCCAAAATCAACCTCTACACAAGAGGGATAACACAAAGTAGGAGGGTTTACAACTTGGTGATCAAAAGACCACAAACCAATTTCTTTTTCACAAAACAAGGATCCTATAGAGAGGATAGAATGATAAGCTCAAGTGTGAAAATAAAGTGTTTGAAATCAAAACAAAGAAAAACACTTGGGAAAATCAAAGATAGATAAATATTGAAATAGAGATCAAAAACCAATCCCAAATACTCTCTTTTCTTTAATTTTTCAACACTTTAAAACAAGAAGGATAATCTTTTGAACCCAAAAATCTTTTGAAAAAAACTTGCTGTTAAAACACTAGAAAGTAGGAAATTTTTCTTCTAAAATTCTTGGAGAAACCTCTCTCAAATGGGGTATTTATAGCCCATTGAAAATTCTGCCCGTCGGCTGGCAGAAAGGTCAGAATTGACCTTCCGGTCGACCGGCCGGTCGACCGGCAACGGTCAAAAAGTGACCGTTGAGTCTGCCGGTCGACCGCCCGGTCGACCGTGCCAATTCCAGAGAGCAGTTGCTCTCTGGCCGGTCGACCGCTCGGTCGACCGTGCCAAGCCTCACGGTCGACCGTCCGGTCGACCGGCCCAAGTGGCAGGTCAGCGTGCACATTCTTGTGCACATCGGTCGATCGATCCGGTCGACCGACTCTGGGTCCGGTTGACCGGCCCGGTCGACCGCCAGAGCCTGGCAGGGCTTATTTTAGGGATTAGAAAACTTGGTTTTTTATTTAACAAATAAATCCCATAAAATCTCTAAAAAATCACAAATATTTTCAGTATAATACTTTGATATACAAACATGTGTGAAAAATTCAACACATATTTCAAACTATTTGAACCATTTTTGTGTTATGGAAATTTTTGCCGAAAGCTAAAAACTGTATTTTCTAAACTTGGATTTTTCAATGGAAATCCGATTTGTCCAAAACTCATCCAAATACAAAAACATGATATTGAAACAACTTTTAGGCATATAGTATATAGATATAATCCAATATACATATAAAGATTATATCAATGTTTTTGATATTAAATCCGAAAATATGTTTTGTTAAAACACATTCAAACACATGAATAGGCATATCAAAGTAAGTTTGTCTAAGATATGAAGCATACATGTATATAGAACAAATCTAATATACATTAAACCATATAAACTTGTTTTGATTCTATCTATTCATGAAAATCAATATCGGTTAAACTAAAAATTGAAACCAATAAACATAAAACGTGTGTGTGTGTTGTGAACTTGAGCATATCACACTATCTAATCTTTAACAAATGGATCTAACTATAACTAAAACAATGTACCAAAGTCTTCTTGACGAACTCCGTCTTCAAGCCGACTCGATCCAACGTGATTCACCGAGGTTGACTCCAACGAGTGCTAGATATGAACTTTGATGCTCGGGCTCTTGAATCACCATGTGAAAGCTCCAAAACATCTTTGTTGAAGCTAATCACCTACTAATATCTTGGTTAAATATCTGAACTAACATCATAAGATTATTAGTAAACTATAATTACATGAGTTAATCATCATCAAACTAGAGTGGAAGGTCACTGGGCCACATACCTTTGGTTTGGAGCAAAATGGAGTTATCTACATTAGTATCAAAAACATTTTTTTTGGGGTTTATATTGATTATTTTTCACTTCGGCCGTGTTTGGATTCATGAAAGTGAGAGAAAAATGGGAAGTGAGAAGTGAGAGTGACAATGTGAAAGTGTAGTGAGAATTGAGATTTATGAAAAATAGTATTTCACTGTTTGGTTGTAATGTGAAAGTGTAAGTGAAAAATATATTGTGTTTTCTGGCGTTTACTTAGAAATGTGAGAGTGAAAGTGAAAGGTTGACAACAAAATAATATTAAATTAAATATTATTTCTGAAGTGACATTTCTAAAATGTAATTGGACTATAAGTAAAATTTATATGACATCAAAAGTTAACGCATTAAGGTACAACTTATTACAAATGAGATTTACATGACCACAAAATTAACGTAGCACCCTGAAAGTAAGAATGATAGTATAAAAGGGATGTGTAAAAGGGAAAAAGAAAATGGGTTTTTCATTTTTCATTTCAGGTTCAAAACAAACAAGAGAAGTGGAAAATGAGTTTTCCCACTTCCCATTTTCTTTCCACTTCCATGATCCAAACATGCCATTCATGAAATACACATCTAATACTTAGTATACTTGATTGTTATGCTAATTCTCGTGTATGCCCATGTAATTGAAGGTAAATATTCTTGTGTAGGCAAAATTCATGTTTAGTACAAAATTAATAGCACATTGTTGATCGTGCTATTTGTTTTGATAGAAAGAGATTACTTTTTGATTTTTTTTAATTGTTTGATTTTGTGCATTTGTTAGTAAATCTTAGAAATTGTTTTCCTAATGCCTGTTAACACTTATATGGATTTAAACCTAAAAAAAAAACTTTTAGGGTTTCTGATATATTTAAAAAAATTAATTTTTTTCAAAACATAGAAAAATTTGAAAGTTTCTGTTTTCTGGGTAATCCTGGTCAATCGAGATATTGAGAGAAAAAGTCTCTCTGTCAGGTAGAGTAGCTCTGTAGTGAAAATGTCCTCTAGACGGTCGATCGATCAATAAGACAGCAATACTTGCAGTGACTGCGGGCTGGTCACCCCTAGGTCAACTGAATGTCGGGTCTGCCCGATATTCTGAGTAGTTTTAAAACCCAATATCCCTACTTTCTTCATCTTCCTCACTTGCTGTTGACTTCGTCCCCTAACCCAACTACTTCTCAAATCCATCACTCTACCTTAAAATCTTTAAAATTTCTCAAGGGTTGTTCAATTCTAAGAGTGTCCAAGTTGATTTGAGGAGTTTTCTCTACTTTGTATTGGGTAATTTGCTTGATCTCTTCTCTTTTTTCATTTCAGTTTATTATCTGTCAAAATTCTCTTAATTCAAACATGTCTAGCCATAAGAGACCCCGTAGTAACTCTTCCAAAACCTAGAAACACTCTGATCTAGATCCCACACCTTTTCTCCATTCCTTTCTGATAGTGCTAAGTATAAATTCAATAAAGAATGAAGTGATTCCTGGTAGATTTGTGGTTGTTGTGATTTTGATCACCTTAACCTTGGCCAAATTCTTGAAAACCACAATATCAGTACTTTCTTTCCATCGAGGAGCCTATTTTCCTAAAATTAGTGTTCCAATTCAACTGCAACGTATCTTTTCAAGATGATGTTGTTCACAGTAGAGTAGGTAACACTAATATAAATTTTCATATCGATGTTTTTGTTTGCATTCTCAACTTTCATATACTGGAGTAGACATCTTTGAGCATAATCTTTAGTCTTTCAATTAATACCCTGAAAATAAGTCGTAACTTACTGCCTCATCCCTATTCCATGACAACGACATCCTGCTTTTGTTCAAAATGAGAAAGTGAAACATTTCACACTCATTTCTCAAGTTCTCGTGAAGAACGTTTTGCATAATATTCTTCTAAGTCTAGTGAGTATAATCATGCAAGGGGATGTGCATATCTATTGCCTCTAGAAAGGCATTCAAGTCAATATCTCTAAGCTGATTCTTGACTTTATATTTTTCTGATAATTACATGATTCGGACTAGGCATCTTCCGTTTGGGATATTACTCACCCACATTTTCAAACACTTCCATGTTAGTTTTTCTGGAGAGACTTATTGCCGCCAACAGTTAGTATTGATCGTACTTTTTTGAAGAGGATGCATGCCATTACTCATGCATCTCGTGCACATGAACAACCTGCTTCTCCACCTCAGCATGATCTTGTTCTTCTTTCACTTCATCAGACCTATATGCCTTTATGCTGAACCAAATGAGCTCACTTTCTCTTGGTCAAACCACCACTAATTCTCTTCTCAAGAGAGTTCTTTCAAACTAGGATGAACGTCGTGCCACTCAGATGGAGCTTAGAGCCCACCAAAATGAGATCAAGAACACTTTGGCCCATGTTTTGTGCCCATCACTATCTTTAGGACTACAACAACTACATGTATCCCACATGGGTGGCCACTTCTTGAGCCTTCTGGATGCACTCATCCTTTGCCTCCTAGTGGTCCTTCTTTTGATCAGTGGTTGCACCAACCACACCTACTGGAATTTATCAATAAGTTGATGATTCACTACTCTTCAATGATGAGGAGCAATTTAGCGCCACCACTGATCAGCATCGGAGTGACATCTTCCTTCCCCCTTTCTTTTTGATGTTAACAAAAAGGGAAGAAGTATGAACTGAAGGGACTAGGAGTTATTTTGCTTTGTGGCTTGTAATAACTTTAAAATTACTTTGGTTTGTTTTATTATGAGTTATTTTGCTTTATAGTTTGTGGCTTGTAACAACTTTAAAAATACTTTGGTGTGTTTTGTTATGAACTTGTTTTGACATCATGTTTCTTGGCATATAATGAATGACATTTATGGTTTTTATAATGTTTGCTATAGCTTGCTTTATGTGGCACTGCATGGATGGAACTGCATGATATATGACAGATGGATTCTAGATTCTACTGGGCCTTTGTATACTGCTTTACTCGACACCTTGATTCCGGCTTATGATAAACCTGGAAGGTTAATGGTGTTATTCATAATAGAAGTTGGGTTTTAAAAGATCACTTTTTGAGGCCTATATGGGGGATAATCTGTCAACAGTCTGTACCTTTATCAGACACAGAGGATACTTGGTGCTGGAATCCTGACATTTCTGGCATTTTCAGTCTTTCTTCAGCCTGGGAAATTATCAGAACTTCAGAAGCTATATTTGAATTTGCAGACATTATATGGTTTCCCTGTAATAGCCCTAAAATGTCTATTTGTCTTCTCATAGCCTTCATCCAATGCTTCTCACAAGGGATTTTCTGCATAATATTGGGATTTCTTCTTCTAATATATGTGAGTTGTGCAGGCTCATCCAGAATCTGTCCAACACCTCTTCTTTGAATGCCCCTATTCTTTATACTTGTGGTCTTTATTCAGCGAAAGTTAGGTCTCAGTGGATTATCAATAGGCAACTTGCACGAGGAGGCTAGACTGATAAAAGCTAAGTTCAAGGCTAAATCTAAATCTGCTATCCTTGCTAGACTCACCCTGTCAGTTACAGCTTGGCACATTTGGAGGGAAAGAAACTCATGGGTTTTTCAACTACAGAAGCATCACAAAATTGTTGTTTTTAGGAGTTATATGAAGATATTAGAGTGCTTCTGCGAACTTGTAACTGGAAATCAGATAGAAATTCTAAAAAGGATACTATTCTTTCAACCTGGAATATGTGAGGTTGTTTGAATATGTTTCTAGTAACTGGGTGGATTGTGTGATCCAATCAAAGTGAGAGGTGACGGCTATGGTCCTCTGCCACTCTTTTGAATTTCATACATACCCGCTTGCAAGTTAACTAGTTTTGTATTTGTTTGAGTTATGATTATCAATAAACTTTTTACTTTTCAAAAAAAATATATTTGTTTCTTATAATTGGAGGATGGTGGATGGGATGGATGGAGGTGGTTTATGCATATGTTAATTTTTTGATTTATCTTAGCCATATGCAGTTGAGGTGACTTGTTATAATTGTTGGATCTTTATGATGTCACTTGTTTATTTTTAGATATGCATTATTTCAGTGGGAGCTTCACAAGAAGTTTTTCAAATTGTCTTAAAATAACTCCATGAGTTTTGCCATCATCAAATAGAGGAGATTGCTGACCCAATAGCACAATCACTTTATTTGTTTTGATAATTTCAAAATTCATGTAATTAAATACTAATGTGTCTGTCTAGTGATTATAAATTGTACAGTTTCTCAGGAGTCCAAGTTTAATTTCAACCAACTCTCAAGATGGAAAAATTGAAGTTTATAAGATAGAGCAAGGACTTGAGAAGTTTCAAGTCAAGTCTTTCAAGTCAAGCACTTTGAATGAGGAGAAGCACCCTAAGAAGGCGTGAACTTTGGCTTGTTATGCTATGTAAGATGTTAGTTTGTTAAAATCCAATCTTGTTGAGTAGAATGCTCAGAGACATGCATACACAAATACACAAAAGAATTTTTTTTTTCGAATTTTTCAAGATAGAATTTTGAAAAGTTTGTTTTTTGAAAATTAGTATATAAATGTTCATTTTACAAACAAAGGATTTCTTTATGAAAATAACATATCTATATAGTCTATAAATGTTGCCTAAGGGTCCATCACTCTAGCTTTGATGATGATTAAACTCATGCAGTTATTGTACGAATGATCTTGTGTTGTTTTAGTTGCAGATTTTACCAAGATCATGTTTTATATTTAGCTTCAACAAGAGACTCAAAGTCAATTTTGAAGCTAAATAGTATTGATTCAAGAGCTCAGTATAAGATCATATCAAGTACTCAAAAAGAAGGAAGGAGTTTAGCTCAAAGAATTAAGTTTGATCGAGTCAAAATAAGAAGAAGATCATTTCAAGAAAAAAAACTCTAGTTTGTAAGGATGTTTATATTTTTGTAAAGTATAAATTAGACTTGATTACTCAAGCTTATTACACATACACACTAAAGTTTGACATTGGTTTTCGAGAATAAAAATTTCAGTTTTAAGTTTGTGGTTTAAACAAAGTTTGTAGTCTAAAAAAATAATTTGAATTTTGTTTTTTACTAGTTTTGTCTTTAGAAAATCAAATTTCTATATTTACATCAAAACTTATTTTAAAAATATTTCAAAACTTAAGTTTTTAACTCTTCCTGTAGATAGCTTAATAGAGTTGTCAACAGCCCTGAAGACAGAGTTGTGGACAGGGTTCTTACAGAAAGTAGGGTTCCCAGAGTTTGAAGCTAGTTGTCGATAGTTCTCGTCAACTATCAAAAGCTGATACATCGCGTCTCAATTAGCTGTCGATAGACCTATTAGGCTGTCGACAGGCAAACTCTGCAACAGCTAAAAGTATAGCCATTGCATACAGAGTTGTCAACAGCTCCCTTGAACTGTCGATTGTTGTATTTTGTTGTTTAGCCTTATTTTCAATTATAATAGGCATTTTTGAATTCAAATGTTTTTTGTCTCCTTCTCAAACGGGTATATTTCACTTTATTAGTGTTTTATCATCACCTATTTAATGATCAGTTTAACTCTCCAATGATATTTTCCCCACTTCCTATAAATGAGTCCATTTGTAGAGAGTTTTTAAGTTTTTTGAAACTTTTGAAAAAGATTTGAAAAATCAAGAAAACAAGTTTTAAAAGAGAAGTTGTCTTTATACTCATTTTCTCATCTTTAAGAAAGTTTTTCTGAAAGTTTGTATTGAGCTTTCTACTTCCAATCCTCCATAGTTTTCTCACACAAGCTTAAGCAAATCTCTTTTATCTACTCTATAAAATATTTGTTTGTGAGAGTACTTTGTTTGTGGTCAAGAAGTTGATCACCAGAGCTTCAATTTTTGTATTTCAAGTGGTTGGAGATTGCAGCCTCAGGAGAGCTTGCAGACGTGCATTATAGTTCTTGTAGGAACGAGTGAGAGACTTGCGAGTCTGAGAGTTCTTGAGGAAACTTATAACGTGGGTGATCTTGCGGGATCGTACATAGTGAAAATCCTTAATTACAGTGAAGCGGGGATGTAGAGCAAGTGGCTCGAACTCAAAACAAATCTCCCGTGTTTGCAATTGCTCATCTCTTTCTCAACTTAACTCTACTAACTCTTATTTATATCTTGCATGCTTATTATTATTGCTTATCATTCATACTTGATATAGTTTTGTATGCTTATACTTGTTTGAACCATGAGGCAACTAAGCACCTCGATTCTTATTTAAAGGAATCTTGAGGAGAGTTCTAGAGCCATTGACTGGACTTCAACTTCACTTCTTTATCACTATTTGTTTTGTTAGCTTTTAGTAGTTAAAATTTTTAATTTCATATTTGATTAGCACATTATTAACACTTCGAAAAAACAAGACCCCGGATAGCCCTTAGATGGTTGAACAACGTATACTGGTCGACACTTTCAAAAGGCAGGTTGCAAACAAATGAGCAAATAGCCGGAAAATGGTTGAAGCTAGGCTAAAGGATTGGCTAAGGATTAGCTTCTCATGAAGCTTTTGAGCTAGCTCCGAGCTAGAGCTAGCTCTCTCGCAATGGGTCAGCTTCGCCTAAAGCTTCTGAGTTAGATTCGTACAAGCCCCTAAGATAGCTTCGCTCAAAACTCTGATAGTTTCACAACAACTTGTTTAGCTCCAGCGAGCTTGTTTTGCATGAAACTTTAACTCCGTACGGAGCTGATGGTCGGTTGACCATTTCAAATCCCACATGGGATTAATGGATAACGACCCATTAAGTTAGTGGGACTGATCCCCACTTTAAATGGGTAGTTTTTCCTATGATCCCCCAATATGAGGCCCATAACTCCTTCTTCAAAGAAGATAATTGAGGAGTTTAAAACCACTGGCTGAAGGAGCTTCGTACACGCTCTTTTAGCTTCGCAGGAGCATCTTTTCAGCTTTATTCAGATGCGAAGCTAGCAGACTATCTCAGTCAATGCTATTTTCTAGGAGAAGTTTACACCCCTTTGAAGCCTATAACATAGCTGGTTCAGAGGCTAAATAAGGGGACTTTGGGCTGGAATTTTTGGAAAGAAGCTTCTTTTGCTATCCTTAGAGTAGACTTGCAAACATTCTCA
>JAVJIF010026545.1:0-58434 GCA_038442645.1 Agave tequilana
AAACCTTACTGAAGAAGGTTTGATGTTTATTATCAAATCTAGATTGTCGAAAAAATTTTTGGGCTAAGGCATTGATGTATGCGTGCCATCTTATTAATAAGTTGCCATCGTCTACGATAGAAGGTAAAACTCCAATGGAGGATTGGTCAGGGGAAGCTACTCAAAACTACAATTTGCTTAGGATATTTGGATGTTCTACCTACTATCACGTTAAGGAAGACAAGTTGGATCCAATAGTAAAGAAAGGTGTGCTTTTGGTGTTTTAAAGAGGTATTAAAGGCTTCAAAATATGGACTCGAAATACAACAAGACTATTTTGAGTAGGCCTGTTACATTTGACAAGGCTTTAATGATGAATCCTATCAACCATTAGTAGGTGCAGAGTAAGAAGATCATAGAGGTATCACAGCCAATGGAGAGTGATGCTACTCCACGTACTCCAGGTACTTCAGTATAATTTGAGATTCTACTGACAGTGACTCATGATGGGAATCATATAGTCGATGAGGATACTGAAGATATTGAGAATCAAGAATAGGTTATGGGTCAAGTCTAAGGTTTGTTACAGCTGGACTGTTAGGATTTTGCCTAATTTTCAAGAGGAGATGATGATCCGAGAAAATCCAATTGAGTTGGAAAAGATGATAACATGAAGCAGAAGAAGCAAATCAAGGTGAAGCAGTTTCCTTTTCAGGCGATTGTGAGTTTTCTTATTCTGGTAGGATATGAATTGGATTAAACTCCTATTCCATGAAGGTTTGTTTCTAAATATTAAAGGGTCTAGAATCCTTCTAGATCAAGGAGAACAATTCCTAAAAGGATTTATCAAGATTCTTCAACTATCTAAAGGCCAAGATCATCTCATTGTCCAAATAAGAGTGGTATCGTAAAATCTTATAAATAAAGGTTGTAACCAAGCATTGTAATTGTCTTAACCAAACTGATCTCAAGTAGAAAAAAGGGAGAAGAACACCAAGGAGATTAGAATGAAGCCAAGCAAAGAGAGGAGCAAGGTGAAGATGCATCAGATAAGGTAATACTCGTGTAATCTAAATTTAGATTAAATAGGAAGGTGAATACTCTTGTTGCATCAAGAGGAATGTCAGATCTCTTTGTACAAAGTTATTAATAAAACTCTCTCAAGTTATCTCTTCATAGACATAGGCCAAGTTTGGCTGAATTACGTTAAATTATCGTGAGCTTTCTTTTTACTCTTTTGTCTAGATATTGCTAGTTTGCTTCACAAAGTTTTCTTTTGCAAGTACTGATCATATTGTCAAGTTTCGCATTTATCGATCTTGGGAGTAACAATTGGAATCGTAGACTATTAATTTCATCACAACAATTGGTATCAGAGCTAAACGTTGACGAAGGGTGATATGTCGAAGATAAGAAGTTCTACAATAAAATTCGAGGTTGAGAAGTTCAATGGCATAGAAAACTTCGACATAAGGCAAAAGAGGATGAAGTAACAACAGGGTCTTCACAAGACCTTGCAAGCTAAGTCAACAAAACTTGCATGTACGTCAAATAAGGATTGGGAGGAGATAGAACTAAAGGTGGCAAGCACAATCCAACTATGTCTCGCAGACGAGGTGATGTACAACGTGATAGATGAAGAAACGGCTACAGGATTATGATCAAGGTTGTTGGCCCAAGGTTACAATCACCATTTTATGGTTTTGATGATAACAAAACGTATGTGATTATTTAGTACTAATCAAGTTCAAGTGTTTAAGTATGTTTTATGGTTCTAAAGAATTCAAGGAGTTTTTTCTTCTAAAGGAAGGTGTTGAAGACTCAAGGGTATTCAAGTATGAGATTGAAGCTCAATGCACTCGACGTCGCTAATGGAGAAGCCCGCTTGAAGATACTTGTAGTCACCTATAGCCTTATAAGAAAATAGTCTGTTAAAGTGTAGAATATAGTTTTGATGCTCAAGAAGTTACACACACAAAAATACACAATTTCAAAAATATAAGTTTTGATAGTATTGGTATTTTGCATGTTTGGTTTTGATACATATCGCGTAATTTTTTCAAAATTTTATATCAAGTTTAGAACATGTATTTCATTACCTATACATTGATATATTACTTATAAATTAATACAAAATGTTTGAAAATTATTTGAAACTCAAAATTATTCAGAAAAATCATATCAGGCCAAGTCGGTCGACCGTACGGTCGACCAGTGCCTTTGTCAGGCCAAAACGGTCGACCACTCAGTCGATCGGGCTTTTGGCCAAGGGCACGTGCATGTTTTTGCACATTATCGATCGATCGATCGATCGACCGGTCGATCGCTAAGCCTTGCGGTCGACTGGGAGTCGATCGACTGACAGAGTTTAACTCTCTGTTGGGCCGGTCGACCGGTCAGTCGACTGACCCTTTATTTTTCTCCTTTAAACTATAGAGCGGTCGACCGGAGCCACAGCTCTTTTTTTAGTTGAGCTGTCGGTCAACTGGCTAGTCGACTGACAGGCTGCCAAGTTTGCTAACGGCTAATTTTTGAATCTATTTTATTTTTAGTGAATTCCAACGGGCATTTTTGATTTTATGGGTCAAAACTCACCCTAAATGACCTGATATGCTTAACTAATGATATTTATCTATTGTCTATATATATGGGTCATTGGTTTTGGTTTTTATAACACAAGTTTACAAATTTTCATACTAACTCAAGTTTGTTTCAAAAGAAAAAGTTTTTCTAGCTTCAAATCTTCAAGTTCAATATTTTCAAAGCTATTTTCAGTTAGTTTTAAAGCTCTTCAATTCTTTCTAACTGAATTTCTTCTCTCACTTAACTTCTTGAGCTTCACTTCAATATCCACTCTATAGGAAGTTGTAAGAGAGAGTGTTTGTGATATTGTTGGATCACCAAGAGTTTTATAATCTCAATTGCCTTTGTGCTACCTCTTACGTAGAGGGTTGAGTGGTGGAGTTATGTTCTCCGGTCTTGTGTAGACCAAATTATAATTTCTTATTGTAAGGTCCCTTTGTGGAAGATCCCTTAGAGGCTAGTGAAATCCTTCATGGTGGTGAAGGCGGGGATATAGAGCGGTGGCTCGAACCTCGGAACAAATTATTTGTGTTTGCGATTACTTGTGTCGTGCTCTCTATTGCTTTTCATTATTCATACTTGTGGTTGTTCATCTTGCATTCTATTATTGCTTTTATTTCATCACTTTCATTATCGGTCTACTCTCATCTCAACAAGGAGGCAATTGAGCACCTCAACTCATACTCTAGAGGAATTAAGAGGAGAAGTTCTAGAGCCCTTTATGGGAAATTCAGCTTCAATTCTTATTTTGAGTGACTAGTTTGCATCATTCATTATAAGTAGTTTTTAACTTGCATTTGATTAGCAAAACACCTATTCACCATCCCTTTAGGTGTATTTCAATTGATATCAGAGCCTTGGTCTTTAGATTTTGGCTTAACCACCTTAGAGAGATCCTATTTGTTAATTATTTCATTCACAATTCCATTTTCATCCACAAAATAGTAAAAATGGCCTAATTTATTAAGACCCCTCGTAAGTTTGATGGCCTTAACTTTTCTTATGGAAGGTTAAGATGATCGAATTTTTGCAATCCTTAGAAAGCCGGGTTGCAAAGGCGGTGACCAAACCCATTAATGTACCCATTGGTGATGATGACACTTGGTCCGACATTGCCACCAAGGAGTTTAATGCAAATGCTAAGGCAGACTATGCCTTACTTCAAGCCTTGAACGATGACGATATAGCTAGGGTCATCCATTGAAAATTCGTGTACGAGATTTGGACACACTTGTGGTCACACACGAGGGAACGTCACAAGTCAAGAGAGCAAAAATTGATCTCTTGCATTCCTAATATGAAAATTTCACCATGCATGATAATGACTCGATTGATGACATGGTTACAAGATTTACTAAATAACCAATGGTCTTGCTTCTTTAGGTGATACCATTGATAATGACCAAAAAATAAGGAAGGTCATTCATGCACTTTCACCCTCATGGAAAGTCAAGGCTACTACATCGAAGGAGCTAAACGACAAAGAAGGGATTGAGCTCATCAGTTTTATAGGAAACCTTAAGACCCATGAAATGGAGAGAAAGGCAAGAGAAGAGATGGCGCCACAAAAGAAGAAGATAATCACCATCAAATCCACTCTCACCATCTCCGACGATGATGAAGAAGAAGAAGATGACGAAGAACTCTCCCTCCTAGTGAAAAATGTAAGGAGGATGTACAACAAGGCCAAGTTTAACAATAGAAGATGATGGCAAGGGAAGGAAGACAAGAAGATCATTTGCTTCAATTGCGGGAAGCCGGGCTATATGGTTGCGGATTATCCGGAGACCAAAAGCAAACCTTCAACCTCCAAGAAGCCCTACAAAAAGAAGGCTCTTAAAGCTACTTGAGACTCGGAGAGTGGAATCGATGAAGAAGTGGATATGGCACATGTGCATTTTATGGTTAAAGATAACAAACCTAAGGTAACATCCGTACCCTCACTTGATGATTGTGAATTAACAATGGATGAATTGAGTGAGGCGTTTGAGGAGTTATCTAACAACTATGATTTTCTTAAAAAGAAATATTTAAAAATAAAAAAGAAAAATGAAACTCTGCAAAATAAAATTATCACTCTTTCTAAGAAAAAGATACTTGATCTTTCACACTCATATCCACACAAAAAGATTTTGATGCATATAAAATTTTATGTAAAGAAAATTTTCTTTTAATTGATAAAAATGAGATTTCTATTTTCTTAGATAAAATTAGCTCATTAGGATATAAGCTAAAAAAAATGTGAGTTTGATAAAGCTAGATTGGAGGCAATATTTCTTAAGAAACATACTCCAAAGAAATATATTCATACTACACATGCTCATCATATTACACATGCTCATCATACTACACATACTCACACTCCTAAATCACAACATATTCATACACATCATGCTAGACATGCTACACGCACCAAGCATGCTCATACCTCACACACACATCATATTTTTTATATATGATAGAGTTTATTCATGCACTTATTGTGGCCGAAAGGGTCATTTAGCTAAGTTTTGTTTTGATAGAATAAATGCCTCTAATGATTATGTTTGGGTTCAAAAAGCTAATACTATAGGACCCAAAAAATTTGGGTACCAAAATCAATCAATTCGTTACTTATTGTACGTACACACCAAGACTCCAAGATGTAGAGAGTGGTGATATCTTGATAGCGGTTGCTCAAGGAATATGACTTGAGATATCAACAATTTTGCAACTCTATCAAGGTACCATGAAGGTGGCACCATCACCTTCGGAGATGATTCCAAGGGCAAAATTATCGGTATAGGTGACATTAAAATTGGCTCTCCTTTAACTGAAAATGTTGTTTTAGTTGATGGTCTCAAGCATAATCTCTTGAGTATTAATCAACTTTGTGATAGAGAATTTAAAGTGGTTTTTGATATTTTATCTTGCAATGTTTTAGATAGACAAACTAATGCATACGTTCTTTCTAATTTTCGTGAAAATAATGTTTACATGACTGATATGTCTAATTTACATTGCAATGCTACATATTTAAATGCTTTTAATGAAGATTCTTGGTTATAACATAGGAGAATAGGTCATGTTTCATTTGACCATCTATCTAGAATTAACAGTAAGAAAGTGATGAAAGGTATTCCTTATTTAAAATTTAAAAAGGACCGCATTTGTGATGCGTGCCAACTTGAAAAATAAACCAAGTCCTCTTTCAAAACAATGAAGGATATCATGACATCAAGACCTTTAGAGTTAATCCACATGGATTTGTTTGGTCCAACGAAAATCAAAAGTCTAAATGAAAATCGTTTTGTTTTTGTTTTTGTTGATGATTTTTTCGTTTTACATGGGTTTTATTTTTAGAACAAAGATCAAGCTTTTTCACATTTTCAAGTGTTTAAAAAAAGAGTTGAAAAAGAAAAGAATTTTTCAATTTTATGCATAAGAAGTGATGGAGGTGGTGAATTCATTAACTATTCTTTTTTCACTTATTATGAAGAAAATGGAATCAAATATGAACTATCTTGTCCTAGAACTCCACAACAAAATGTAGTCGTTGAAAGGAAGAATCGTACTCTTAAAGAAATAGTTAGGACAATGATAAATGAATACGGACTCCCTCAATATTTATGGGCCGAGGCCTTAAACACTTCATGTTACATCTCGAATAGAATTTATTTTTATAAAAATACTTCCAAAACTTCTTTTAAAATTTACTGTTTGAGAAAATCTAATGTTTCATATTTAAAAGTTTTCGGGTGTAAATGCTTTGTTTTAAACACTAAAGATAATTTAGGCAATTTTGATGCCAAATATTTTGAAGCCATATTTGTTGAATATTCAAATACTAGTAAAGCATATAAAGTTTTTAATAGATCTTTTTGACTATTGAAGAATCAATACATGTCAAGTTTGAGGAATCTAATGATTTTTTTAAGAATGTTGTAGAGATTGATTCCTTAGGCAAAGAAATGAAGAGAATAACCATGAAGGACTCACCTATAAAAGAAGAAAAGTCAAAGATTGATGAACAAGGTGAAGTTCAAGAGGTTAAAGTGGAGCCAACATAATTACTTTCAAAGAATTGGAGATATGCTTCAAATCATTCCAAGGACCTCATTATAGGTGATGCATCCAAGGGGGTAACTACTCGATCCAAACTCCATAATTTATGTGTCCATTTTGCTTTTATTTCTCATATTGAGCCCAAGAACATCCTCGAAGTCAACGCCGACTCATATTGGTTTCTTACAATGCAAAAAGAGCTCAATCAATTTGAGCGTAACCAAGTTTGACACCTTATTCCTAGACCCCATGATATACCAACTATTGGTACTAAAGGATTTTTAGGAATAAGTTGGGTGAGTCAGGTAATGTTATTAGAAATAAAGCTAGGTTAGTGGCCCAAGATTATACCCAAATTGAAGGTATCAATTTTGAAAACCTTTACACCCGTAGCACGGCTTGAAGCCATACGGTAACACTTACCTTTGCTTCATTTAAAGATTTTAAACTTTTTCAAATGGATGTCAAAAGCACATTTTTAAATGGTTTTATAGAAGAGGAAGTATATGTTGAATAACCCCCTGGGTTAATTGATCCTACATATTCAGATTTTATTTTTAAACTTGATAAAATTTTATATAATTTAATACAAGCTCCAAGAGTTTGGTATGAAGACTTTCAACTTTTCTAATTTCAAATAATTTTGTAAAAGGTAATGTTGATACCACCTTTTTTACAAAGCATGTAATAGTGATATCTTAATTGTTCAAATTTATGTTGAGGGTATTATTTTTGGATCCACTAATGAAAAACTTTGTAAAGATTTTGAATCATGCATGAAGAACGAGTTTGAGATGTCTAAGATGGGACAGCTAAACTACTTTCTTGGACTCCAAATCAAGCAAAGAGTGATCAGATTTTCATAAATCAAGCCAAGTACACAAGAGAACTTATCAAGAGATTTGGGTTTGAAGATGCAAAGCTAAGTAAGAATCCCATGACCACTATAACAAAGCTTGACTAGAATGAATAAGGTTTAAATGTAGACATTAAACTTTATAAAAGCATGATTGGTAGTTTACTTTATTTAACAGCTAGTAGGCTGGATATTATTTTAGTGTGTGTCTATGTGCTATATTTCAATCTTGTCCTAAAGAGTCTCACTTAATTGTGGTAGAACACATTATTAGATATCTTAAAGGCACTATTGGAATGGGCGTGTGGTATCCAAAATCGGATAATTATTCATAATGAGTTATTCGGATGCCAACTATGCCGGTTGTAGAGTGGATAGGAAGAGCACTAGTGGTACTTGTCAATTTCTAGGAAATTGTCTTGTTTTGTGGTCTTTCAAGAAATAAAATATCGTAACCCTCTCAACCAGCGAAGTGGAATATGTTGTGGCCGGGGCTTGTTGTGCACAAGTTCTTTGGATGAAACATACTCTTCTTGACTATAATTTGCATTATGACTATATCAAAATATTTTGTGATAATACTAGTACTATTCGTATGATCAAGAATGCAAATTAACATGATAAGACCAAACACATAGATATTCGATATCACTTTCTTAGAGATCACTATGAGAAAGGAGATATTGAAATTGATTATGTTTTCACCGATTTTCAACTTGCAGATATTTTTACTAAGCCACAAGATTATAATAGATTTTTATTCATTTTTGGTGAGTTAAATGTTTGCATTATGGATTCATAAGTTTTGAAATTATTTCTTGTGTATTTCATATGGTTTCATGTACCTTTAAATTATTATACACATGTTTTTCAAATTAATTTCTCTTTTAAATTGGTGTCTTTTCTCTTTTGATGCATGACAAAAAGGGGGAGAGATATATGAGTTATTAAGTTTTTGATTTTCTTGTTTTGGTATTTCATGAATTTCATGTATATCTATTTCCATTATTACCATGCTTATGTGCAATGCCATGATTCATTATTTTCATTCATTGCATAATGTTTTTGGAGGAAGGAGGAATGGAAGGATGGTAAACTATATATGTATATTATTCTAAATTGGTATCATCTTTATATATGCATATATGTGATTTGCTTATACTGTCAAATCCATTTAAGGTCATAATATTTTTTTGTACTTGATAGATAGTATAACTTGGGGAAGATTTTTCAAGCTCTTTCCTATTTTTTATTTTAAATAACTCATATATTTTGTCATCATCAAAAGGGGGAGATTGTTGGCCCAAAGTTACAATCACCGGTTTATGATTTTGATGATAACAAAACATATGTGGTTATTTAGAATCAAGTTTTAATGTTTAAGTATGTTGTAGGTTTTTAAAGAATTCACGGAGTTTTCTTCCTCTAAAAGAAGGGATTGAAAACTCAAGGGTATTCAAATAGGGATCAAAGCTCAATGCATTCAACGTCGCTAATGAAGAAGCCCGCTTGAAGATACTTGCAGTCACCTAGAGCCTAGTGAGAAAATAGTCTGTTAAGTAGATATAGTTTTGATGCTCAAGAAGTTACGCACACAAAAATACACAATTTCGAAAATATAAGTTTTGATAGTATTGGTATTTTGCATGTTTGTTTTGATACATGTCTCATATTTTTTTTTTCAAAATTTTATATCAAGTTTAGAACATATATTTCATTACCTATACATTGCTATATTACTTATAAACTAATACAAAATATTGTAAAAATTATTTGAAACTCAAAATTATTCAGAAAAATCATATTAGGCCAAGTCGGTTGACCGTACGGTCGACCGGTGCCTTTGTCAGGCAAAAACGGTCAACCGCTCGATTGGCCGGGCTTTTGGCCAAGGGGCGTGCACGTTATCGGTCGACCGACCGGTCGACCGCTAACCCTTGCGGTTGACCGGGAGTCGACCGACTGACAGAGTTTAACTCTCTGTTTGGGCCGGTCGACCGGTTGGTCGACTGACCCTTTGTTTTTCTCTTTTGAACTATAGAACGATCGACCACCCAGTCGACTGGAGCCAACGACTCTTTTCTGAGTTGAGCTGTTGATCGACCGACCGGTCGACCGACAAACTGGCAAGTTTGCTAACGGCTAGTTTTGAATCTGTTTTGTTTTTAGTGAATTCCAACGGGCATTTTTTATTTTTATGGGTCAAAACTCACCCTAAATGACCTGGTATGCTTAACTATCAATATTTATCTATTGCATATATATATGGTCATTGGTTTTGATTTTCACAACACAAATTTACAAGTTTTCATATTAACTCAAGTTTCTTTCAAAAGAGAATAGTATTTCTAGCTTCAAATTTTCAAGTTCAATATTTTCAAAGCTTTTTTCAGTTGGCTTTAAAGCTCTTCAATTCTTTCTAACTGAATTTCTTATCTCACTTAACTTCTTGAGCTTCACTTCATATTCTACTTTATAAAAAATTGTAAGAGAGAGTGTTTGTGATCTTGTTGGATCAACAAGAGCTTTGTAATTTCAATTGGCTTTGTGCTACCTCTTGTGTAGAGGGTTGAGTGGTGGAGTTGTGTACTCCGGTCTTGTGTATACCAAATTGTAATTCCTTATTGTAAGGTCCCCCTATGGAAGAGCTCTTAGAGGATAGTGAAATCCTTCATAGTGGTGAAGGCGAGGACGTGGAGCAGTGGCTCGAACTTCGGAACAAATTATTTGTGTTTGCGATTGCTTGTATCTTGCTCTCTATTGCTTTTCATTATTCATACTTGTGTGGTTATTCATCTTGCATTCTATTATTGCTTTCATTTCATCACTTTCATTATCGGTCTATACTTATCTCAACAAGGAGGCAATTGAGCATCTCAACTCATATTCTAGAGTAATTAAGAGGAGAAGTTCAAGAGCCCTTTACAGGAAATTCAGCTTCAATCCTTATTGAGTGACCGGTTTGCATCATTCATCATAAATAGTTTTTTAACTTGCATTTAATTAGCAGAACACCTATTCACCCCTTTCTAGGTGTATTTCAAAGGTTAGAGACATTGTATATGACGAAAAGCCTCTCCAATAAGCTGTATCTAAAGAAATAACTATATGGGCTATGCATGAACGAAGGGACAATGGTGTTGGAGCATCTAAACTTCTTCAACAAGGTCATCAGCGAGCTTCTAGTTGTTGACGTCAAGATCGACGAGGAGGATAAGGCATTGATACTTCTTACTTCACTTTCAGAGTCATATAATCACATCGTCTTCATCGTGCTCTACGATAAAGAAACTTTTATCTTGGAGGAGGTCACGTCAACTCTCTTATCTAATGAGACTATGAAATGGCCAAATCAAGAGGAGCGACAGGATCGAGTTTGGTGGTTACGGGAAGGAAAGAAAGAGGAGAAGGAAAGAAAGGTACGGGCTCATCAAAGGCATGTCACTTTTGTCACAGGGAAGTTTATTAGAAGAATGACTGCAAACATCGTCAAGAGTAGTTGAAGAAGAAGGGGCAAGCCGAGGAGGCAGGCGTAGCATTGAGCATTTTAAAGGAAACCCAAGTATTAATGGCTTCCAACGAAGATACACTTCTCAAGGTAAAGGCTGGATATTTGATTCAGGTAGTATAGTTCATGTATGTTTTTAAAAGGAGCTGTTCAACTCCTTAGTTGCAAAGGAGGAAGGGATGGTCAAGATGGTGGATGGCTCGTCTTGCGAGATCATTGGCACTGGGACAGTCAATGTTACAGAAAAGATGGAACGGTGTGTGCTTTAGAGGCGGTTCGATATGCCCCAAAGGCACGCTACAATCTAATATCCATAAGGGTGCTCGACGAAGAAGGATGCCGGATCAAGTGCAACAAGGCGTCGTCACAGTTGCCAAGAAGATAGGGAATCCTAAAAGGAGAGAAGTGTGGAGGGTTATACAAGCTGAAGGAAGGAAACTCAGTTCGAAGTAGAGTTTCAAGGATAAACTTGGAAGGGAGTTCATCGCGAGGTGGAGCTTCAAGGAAGACTGCAACAGGACGTGAATCGGGTCAAAGTGTTGCGGGAAGGAGGAAGGTTGCATTTGGGAAAAGCTCGAGATGGCCTAAGCCATGGCGGTAAATCAGCCAAAGGCCCTGGGGAGAGGGGGTAAGAATTAAAGGCTTCACGACATGGTTACAACTAAGGAAAGAATCAAGGTATTAATCTGAAATCTCAAGTTGTTTTACTAAAGGCTTGAAAAGCAAGTCAAGGTGGAGATTATTAGAATTTTGTCTTATTTCAGGAGGAGATGATGGTCCAAGAAGATTCAATTGGGTTGGAGAAGATGATGGCTTGAAGCAGAAGAATCAAATCAAGATTAAATATGAATTAGATTAAATTTCTATTCAATTGTTTCTAAGATTAAAGGGTTAGAATCCTTCTAAATCAAGGAGATCAATTCCTAAAAAGTTAATCAAGATTCTTCAACCATCCAAAAGCCAAGATCATCTCATAGCCAAATAGAAGTTGTATTGTAAAATTCTATAAATAAAAGTTGTAACCAAGCATTGTAATTGCTTCAACCAAGCTGATCTCAAGTAGAAAAAAAGGTGAAGTAACACCAAGGAGATCAGAAGGAAGATAAGTAAAAAGAGGAGCAACGTGAAGGTGCATAGAGATAAGGTAATACTCTTGTAATCTAAGTTTAGATTAAGAAGAAAGGTGAAAAGTCTTGTTGCATCAAGAGGAAGGTTAGATCTCTTGGTAATAAGTTATTAATAAAGCTCTCTCAAATTCTCTCTCCATAGACGTAGGCCAAGTATGGGCCGAACCACATTAAATCCTCGCGTGCTTTCTTTTTTACTCTTTTATCTAGGTATTGCTAGTTTGCTTTACAATAGTTTTCTTTTGCAAGTATTGATCATATTGTCAAGTTTCGCAAACGTCGATCTTGGGAGTAACAATTGATATTGTAGAATATCAATTTCGTCACAACATGGACGAGTTAGAAAAAAAATCCATAGAAGACCGCATGACTCACTATAATTATGATTGTGTCTTATGCACTCCTAGTCATTGAAGATGCTTTTCCATCTACATATAGAGAAGCAAAAATCAGTTCTAAGTCTGAGATGTGGAAGGAAGCTATGTTGGAAGAGATCTTCATAAGAATAGCCTATAAAAATTGGCAGAATTACCTAAGGGGGAGAAGATTATTGGTTACAAGTGGGTGTATGCTAAGAAATAAGGATTTCAAGATAGAGCTATTATTCAGCACAAATCTAGATTGGTAACAAAAGGCTACGTACAGAGAGAAAGGTTTGACCACAATAAGATCTTCTCACCCGTTGTAAAATATTCCTCCATTCAGATATAGTTGTGTTGGCCCAATGGCCTTCCACTCTAGTTTTGATGATGATCAACACTCATGTAGTTATGTTCACTAATATTCTTGTGTTTCTAAGTTTCAGATCATTAACAGGATATTAGTTGGTGATTAGCTTCAACAAGATGATTAGAAGCTATTCATGATGATTCCGGTGCCAAAGCTTAAAGATCATACCTTTGCACTTGGAGAATCACGGAGTTTGGACCGAGTCTACTTGAAGATGAAGATCGTCAAGAAGACTTAGGTATCTAGTTTAGAGTTTGTGTTTTAGATCCATATTTGTAAAGCTTAGTTTAGTTGATATGCTCAAGTGCACAAATCACACACGTTTTATGATTGAGTTTTGGTTTTCATGAATAGTTTATCAAAACAAGTTTAAATTGATATATGTATAGTTGCTTCATTCTATACATGCATGCTTAATTTTTTAAACAAACTTATTTTGACTATCCTATTCATGTTTTGAAAAATTCTAGTTTGATAAAATACAAGTTTTGTTTTTGATAAAATTAGCAAGACACAAAAATGAATTGATATGATTGATATATGTCTTGAAATTTTTATCACAAGTTTGGTTATCAAAGTAAAATGATAAAACAAGTTTTAGAAAAATATATTTTTTAGAAAAACAGTTTTTATTGTGATTAAAACTATTTTTTTGATTTACTGTGAATTTATGAGATTTTTATTGAGTGAAAAGACCTATTTTCAAATCCCGTATCTGTGCAGAACTGAGGACTGGCTGACAGGCCAAGTCGGTCGACCGGACCGGTCGACCGCACCATAGGCCGGTCGACCGGGACGGTCGACCGACGTGCACAAGTCTGTGCACGTTTTGGAGTCTCTGGGACGGTCGACCGGGCCGGTCGACCGAGATAAGAGTTCTGCTCTCAGGATGTTTCGGTCGACCGGGCCGGTCGACCGCTATTGCCCAACGGTCACATTTTTGACCGTTGGCGGTCGACCGGACCGGTCGACCGGCAGTCTGTCAGACTGCCAGCTCAGCCTAACGGCTAGTTTTGTATAGGGGCTATATAAACCCCATCTCTTTGGGGATTTTGGCCAAGTTTTCTAAGAGAAAAATTTCCAGTTTTCTGAAGTGTTTAAAAGAGTTTTAAAAAGAGTTTTGGGCTTTAAAACTTCTCATCTTTATTTGTTTTGGGTTTTTGGAAAATCAAAGAAAACTAGGTTTTGGGATTTTGATTTGGTATTTCATTTTCTATCATATACAAGAGATTTCCCAAGTAGTTTTTCTTTGTTGCTTGTTTCCAAAAACACTTTGATTCCACACTTGAGCTATCTTCTATCCTAAACTATTAGGATCTTTGTTTTTGTGGAAAAAGAAAGAAAAGAGAGTTTGTGGTTTTTGAACCACTTGTTGTAAACCCTCCTTTATTTGTTGTATCCCTCTTCGATAGAGGTGATCGGAGTGGTATTGGTTTGCTCCCTCTTCGGTAGAGGTGGAGTTTGGTTGTGAGCCTCTTCGGTAGAGGTGTGTGGATTGGTTGTTGTATTGGCTACGGGCCTAACCCCTCGTTTGTGCGGAGGTTGTTGTTGAGAGAGGAGTTTGGTACTCCTAGAGTTGTAAGAAATCCTCTTCGGTAGAGGTTCCCTCGGTGGGAGTTGAGATAGTGGAAATCCTACACGGTGGTGTAGGCGGGGATGTAGAGCAAGGTGCTCGAACCTCGAAACAAATCTTGGTGTTTGCGTTTTGATCCATTGTCTCTCTAACTCTCTCTCTTATAATTGTGCAAAGCATCATACTCATCATCATATCATACTTGCTTGTGTTGAGCATTGATTCATTCACATCATATATTGCTTGTGTTGTGCCTTGCATTTCTTATTGTCATATCTATTATATGTTTGGCTTGATTGTGTGTATTTCATATTGCTTGGATTGCTTGTGTGTGTGCCTAACTTATACTCATCCAACAAGAGCTTCACATAGCACCTCAACCCATTTCAAGGGGAATCAAGGGGAGTTAGTCCAGAGCCTCGCAAGGGAAATTCGGCTACACTTGTTGTATTGTATTAGTTTGTGCATAATTTGCATTAGCTTCCGCATTTAGCGCACTTAGTTTGCATTTAGTTTATTAGATTAGCACTTACACCTATTCACCCCCCCCCCTCTAGGTGTTTTTCAATTGGTATCAGAGCTAGTGCTCCTGATACTTAGGCTTAACATCCTAGGAGTGATCCATTAGCTTGCTAATCTCATTTGCATTTGTTTGTTTACACATTCATATATAGTTTACCATGGACTTCATGACCCCTCCTAGCTTTGACCCTTCCAACATTGATGTTTGGAAGTATAGGATGTCCATGTACCTAAAGACCCTAGGTTTGCATGTTTTCCTTGCCGCCACCAAGAGATGTTATCTTGGTGATTGCAATCATATAGGGGCCAATGCACAAGCCCTAGAGGCCATTAGAAGCACTTTAACTAAAGATTATCTTTTATGTGTTTCTAACTTTGATTCCGCTTTTGTAGTGTGGAACAAATTGACAACCACCACCACCTCCGAGCTTCTATTGTCAAATCAACCGGAGGAATCTAGTGGAGAATCGATTCACAATGCTTCATGGTCCAAGGGAATGACTCCCTTGAGGTACATTCGGAACCCCACTTAGATAATGATGATTGTGCTAGTTCTTCAAATGATTTTGTTGATCCCCATGCTTTGAATGAAGAACTATCCATTGTATGTGAAAAGTTAATAGAAAAATATAAGATTTTGAAAAAGAAAAGTCTAGAAATTGAAAAAGAAAATAAAGTTTGCATTCTAGACTTGATTGTGTTTTGCAAGAGAAGGTTGAGGTCTATAATGAAAGGGATGCATTGAGATCTCAATTAGATCTTGCACTTAAAGAAAATGAATTTTTAAAGTCTAAAAATAATTGTGAAACAATTTTGAAGAAAAATGAAAACTTATCTTCAAAAATTGATTTTGTTTTAAAAGAGAATGTTGATTTGAAAAATAAAATTATTTCTATTTCAAATGATCTAGATGTTTGTTTAAAGAAAAACATTATTTTGCAAAATAAGATTGATGCACATGTTTGCCATGCTAGGGTAGTATCACACACTTCACCTATTGCATGCCACACTTCTTCTAAAATTATTGATGATATTTGTATGTTAAAGAAGAGAGTAGATTGTTTGGGCTCCACTATGAGCCAATGTGCCATGAACCACTCACGGTTGGAAACCTTGGTTCGAAAGAAACAAGTTCCATCCTTTATGCATGCACACCCATCACGGCATACACATGCTTCACACGGACACCATCAACACAAGTATGCTCATGTGTACACATGTACACATTGTAGCCGAAAAGGCCATCTTGCTAAATTTTGCTATGATCGTTTACATGTTGAAAATTTAGCCAAGAAGTTTGTTTGGGTTAGAGAAGGGACTAACCCCCATGGACCCAAAAGAGTATGGGTACCAAAGACCACCCCTCCTATTATTTTTGATGTAGGTGTGGGCTCTCACATGACGTGAGAGTGATAGCACCTTGGAGTGGATGCGTTCCGTACTTCATGGAAATCAAATTGGATGCATCACTTTCAAGGGAAGATTTGGTGGAGATAACCACCATGTTTTGGAGACAAGGAGAGTTGCTTTTTCGGTTTGGTAACAATCCTTTACTCCCATTTATTATGTTTACATGCTTTCCACTTCATTGTTTATAGCATGTTTTGATAGTTTATAGCATATTTTTTGATGTCTATGGATTAGTATGTTCATTCCATGTTTATTAGATCCTTGACATACATGTATAGTATTTGAGACACATATGCTTATATGAACCCATATTTAGTGTTCTCACTTTTGTTTAAGCTATAATGTACATCATGAATTTAATACATGTGAATTTACATAGTAATCATGTTTTAGTTTTATCATGATGACTTTTATATTTGTTTTGATGCTTCATGTTTTGAATATATGTTTAGATGTTTGTTTTCATTAAGACTAGTTATATACTTGTACATAGAGTGGGCTACAAATAAATCTATATATGTTGAGCTTGATTGCTTATTTGAACCCATTAGATGTGCTACTATAGTCTAGTTTTGATGATTCATACATTTCAAACTTGTATTCCATTTTTGGATTTATTTTATGACTGTGTGTTTCACTTCATGTATATGTTTGTATTGCCAAACTTTAAGATATACATGTATACCCTTGAGTCATTTGCCTTTCATGCAAATCTATATTTGGACTCAATTGTGTTTAGGGATATGTATGTATACTTCATGTTTGACAATTCATACATATACCTTGAAATGAAATTTGTTGTGATGAAAATTTAGTTTTTCATGTTTCATGTATTTATGTTTAACTTCATGTATATGTCCATCTAGTTCAAACTAATCTTATACATATACATCTTTTTGAGCCACGTGCCTTCATGAATATACATTTAGTGGACTAGTTGAGTTTTGGATATGTATGTATATTTTAGCTTGTATTAGACATACATATGCCTTGAAGATTAAATAAGGATTTTTATATGATTTTTCATGTTTTTGATAGAATTATGTTTTAAGGAATAATTGAGCTCAATGAAATATTTTCATGATTATGATCTTCACATATTATTTGTACACTCATATCTATTGCTCAGGTTTTGTTTCTCATGAGTTATGCTTTATTGGTTAGAGTGATGATTATCATGTGAATTTCAATTTTGTTTTATTCCTTGCTTGAAGGATTTCGTGCTAGTTAACAAGTTTTCCATTTAACTAGTTGCGGTGTTTTTCATTTTGGTAGTGATTTTCAAACAAAACTACATTTTCAAATCTATCTTTGAAAACCCCTACCTTCCAAAGGGCGGTAGGATGGGAGATCTTGTTCATGTATGCCCTAAATTGAAAATCTTTAAAACTTGAATTATGATTGGGTGGTAGATAATATGATGTATACACTTGAACTTATTGTTATGTCAATTGGTATCATTGAACTCTTTCAATTGGTAACATTTTGATCTTCTTGTATACTCATATATGTTTTGTATGTATGTATGCTTTAAATTCCAAGTATATCAATTTCTATTGGTATCTATTTTTCATACATATATATGTTTGTGTTTATGCTAGTGCTTGAGTTTCAATTTTGTTTAAATTGATTACTTTTAAATTGTTATCAAGACTATGCATGTCTTTAGTTTGATTTTCATAAAGGGGGAGAAAATTTGATTTTGTACTTCAATTAGTATTTGTACTCCCACTCTTTATGATTAAAAGTTGTTATTTTGAACATATGATATCAACATCAAATTTGTTTATATATTTTCAAAAATGAAATATATTCTTACAATTGGTATCAAAATTTGTGTTTAGACATTCAAAATTTGTTATGTTGTTTTACAATTGGTAATTTGTTATGTTTAATTACAATTGGTATCTCAAAATGTTGTTTAAAGAAAATATTCAAAGTTTTGATTTGTATTTCCTATATGCAAGGAGAGCTTAACATCTCTCTTACATATAGATTCATGTTGAGTATATCATAAATTGAGGAGCTTGACAACTCTTCTTTATATGATATACGTGTGTAGGGGGAGCTTCACATCTCCTCTTATGCATTACATAATATGTGTTATGTGAATTGGGGCTTGTCATCCTTTCTTCATGTAATGCATATGTGTAGGGAAGCTAACTTAGCGTCTTCCTCTTCATGAATGTATATAGCATATAACATATATTGATTCTTGTTTATTGGTATCAAGATGCTTCATTGACATATTTTTAATTGATATCATGTTTGTAGTCACCCCTTATTGACTTTGTTTTTTTTTTTTGTTTTAGACAAAAAGGGGGAGAACATTGTCTTATTATTTTGATTGACTTAAAAGGGGGAGAAAGATTTTTACCCCTCATTTTATCTATGGTTTTGATTGTTTACCCCTTTGTTGATGATTGACAAAAAGGGGGAGAATTATTTGAGAGTTTAACATGCATATATAAAACTCAAATTACTTCTATGCATGATTGGTACATGTTTTATATGCATGCTTATGTTTTATATGCATATATTATGTTTTAATCTCAAGAATATTAAGTTTAATTGATATATAGAGTTTGCTTTGTAATTGGTATCTAGAGCTTATTTTGTTTTGAATATTCCATTTGATATCTAGAACTATTTATTGTTTATGCATATGCATGTTTCATGTTTAATATTCATTGCATATATTTATTGTTTATCCCTATGCATGAGTTAAGGGGGAGCTTCCTTGAAGCTTATCTTTAATCCATGCATATATAACTCCATGAGTTTTGTCATCAACAAAAAGGGGGAGATTGTTGGCCCAATGGCCTTCCACTCTAGTTTTGATGATGATCAACACTCATGTAGTTATGTTCACTAATATTCTTGTGTTTCTAAGTTTCAGATCATTAACAGGATATTAGTTGGTGATTAGCTTCAACAAGATGATTAGAAGCTATTCATGATGATTCCGGTGCCAAAGCTTAAAGATCATACCTTTGCACTTGGAGAATCACGGAGTTTGGACCGAGTCTACTTGAAGATGAAGATCGTCAAGAAGACTTAGGTATCTAGTTTAGAGTTTGTGTTTTAGATCCATATTTGTAAAGCTTAGTTTAGTTGATATGCTCAAGTGCACAAATCACACACGTTTTATGATTGAGTTTTGGTTTTCATGAATAGTTTATCAAAATAAGTTTAAATTGATATATGTATAGTTGCTTCATTCTATACATGCATGCTTAATTTTTTAAACAAACTTATTTTGACTATCCTATTCATGTTTTGAAAAATTCTAGTTTGATAAAATACAAGTTTTGTTTTTGATAAAATTAGCAAGACACAAAAATGAATTGATATGATTGATATATGTCTTGAAATTTTTATCACAAGTTTGGTTATCAAAGTAAAATGATAAAACAAGTTTTAGAAAAATATATTTTTTAGAAAAACAGTTTTTATTGTGATTAAAACTATTTTTTTGATTTACTGTGAATTTATGAGATTTTTATTGAGTGAAAAGACCTATTTTCAAATCCCGTATCTGTGCAGAACTGAGGACTGGCTGACAGGCCAAGTCGGTCGACCGGACCGGTCGACCGCACCATAGGCCGGTCGACCGGGACGGTCGACCGACGTGCACAAGTCTGTGCACGTTTTGGAGTCTCTGGGACGGTCGACCGGGCCGGTCGACCGAGATAAGAGTTCTGCTCTCAGGATGTTTCGGTCGACCGGGCCGGTCGACCGCTATTGCCCAACGGTCACATTTTTGACCGTTGGCGGTCGACCGGACCGGTCGACCGGCAGTCTGTCAGACTGCCAGCTCAGCCTAACGGCTAGTTTTGTATAGGGGCTATATAAACCCCATCTCTTTGGGGATTTTGGCCAAGTTTTCTAAGAGAAAAATTTCCAGTTTTCTGAAGTGTTTTAAAAGAGTTTTAAAAAGAGTTTTTGGGCTTTAAAACTTCTCATCTTTATTTGTTTTGGGTTTTGGAAAATCAAAGAAAACTAGGTTTTGGGATTTTGATTTGGTATTTCATTTTCTATCATATACAAGAGATTTCCCAAGTAGTTTTTCTTTGTTGCTTGTTTCCAAAAACACTTTGATTCCACACTTGAGCTATCTTCTATCCTAAACTATTAGGATCTTTGTTTTGTGGAAAAAGAAAGAAAAAGAGAGTTTGTGGTTTTTGAACCACTTGTTGTAAACCCTCCTTTATTTGTTGTATCCCTCTTCGGTAGAGGTGATCGGAGTGGTATTGGTTTGCTCCCTCTTCGGTAGAGGTGGAGTTTGGTTGTGAGCCTCTTCGGTAGAGGTGTGTGGATTGGTTGTTGTATTGGCTACGGGCCTAACCCCTCGGTTGTGAGGAGGTTGTTGTTGAGAGAGGAGTTTGGTACTCCTAGAGTTGTAAGAATCCTCTTCGGTAGAGGTTCCCTCGGTGGGAGTTGAGATAGTGGAAATCCTACACGGTGGTGTAGGCGGGGATGTAGAGCAAGGTGCTCGAACCTCGAAACAAATCTTGGTGTTTGCGTTTTGATCCATTGTCTCTCTAACTCTCTCTCTTATAATTGTGCAAAGCATCATACTCATCATCATATCATACTTGCTTGTGTTGAGCATTGATTCATTCACATCATATATTGCTTGTGTTGTGCCTTGCATTTCTTATTGTCATATCTATTATATGCTTGGCTTGATTGTGTGTATTTCATATTGCTTGGATTGCTTGTGTGTGTGCCTAACTTATACTCATCCAACAAGAGCTTCACATAGCACCTCAACCCATTTCAAGGGGAATCAAGGGGAGTTAGTCCAGAGCCTCGCAAGGGAATTCGGCTACACTTGTTGTATTGTATTAGTTTGTGCATAATTTGCATTAGCTTCCGCATTTAGCGCACTTAGTTTGCATTTAGTTTATTAGATTAGCACTTACACCTATTCACCCCCCCTCTAGGTGTTTTCAAGTTGGCATTGGTGACACAATATGACTTGGAGCTGGATCCATGATGATCTAGATGAGGAGTCTTTATGAGTCATTCGATGGGATTTAAAACTGTAGTAAAAGAAAATCTAGTTTGCAAGCTGAAGAAGTCGATATATAGGCTGAAGCAATCACCGAGGCAATGGTACATGCGATTCGACAGCTTTATGCGTGGCAAGAAGTACATAAGAGTAAATATGACACATATGTTACAACAAGTTACCAGGTGGAGAGTATATCTATTTATTGTTATATGTTGATGTTATACTCATTGCTTCCATGAGTAGATCATCGATCGAAAGATTAAAGAAACAATTGTCTTCTAAGTTCGAAATGAAAGATCTAGGCGAAACAAAGAATGTACTTAGCATGGAAATTGAGCGAGACATGGATAGTGGCAAGGTTCGTTTGGCCCAGAAAGGGTATTTACAAAAGGTACTTCAGAAGTTCAATACCAATGGTGGTACGAAGTCTGTAAGTACATCGTTGGATTCTTACTTCAAGCTGAAAATGTAATACCCCGTTCCCGGAATACGTACTTAGTTGCGTGTTCAGTTTTTCGATCGTATTTTTCGGTTTACTTCCTGTATTTGACCGATTTCAGTTTTAAAAGTCATTTTCCAATATTATATATTTTCTATGATTTTCTGGAATTTTCTTGAATTTAATTAAATATTTTCAAAACCAGTGTCGACCAGTACCGCTGATCGATTCTCAGATTTTTAATTCACAAACAGTTAGGAATTTCTAGAAGGTCCTTTAGACTTTATTTCTTAGAATCATATTTTCTATCTAAATACTTTTCTGGGAATTTTATGAATTTATGAAAGTTCCAACGGAGTCGGTAGATAACTGATTCCGGGATTTTTAGTTTTAAAACTATAAATTATTTCTTCAAACGAATTTCACCATGAGTCTTAAAATGTTATTCTTGATTTTTAGTAAAATTTTCGGGTCGTTCCGAGATACTTGAATTTCGGACGATTCCGGTATTTTCCAAAATTCCATTTTCCAATTTTCCAATAATTCTAATTTTCCACATAATCCCACTCACTTTCACCTAATCCTTTTTAAATCCCACTCATTTTCTCTCTCCCCCATGGCCGGCCAAGTGGCCAAGTGAGGGACACCTCACCCTCCCCATATTTGCACAAAACCCCCTCTCAATTACACTATTTGCAACTCCTTTACAAAATCTAACACCTATATAAACAATCTCTTTACATTTCTTTTCCTTTTTCTTCATTTCACCTAAGTGTTAGCCCTCACCAAGAGATCTCTCCTCCTTCTCAACCTCAACCCTAGCTCCAAGAACCACCTCAAGGACTTCATCTCCACCTCAAGCAACCACCTGGACCTTGGATCATAGCCTTCTTCGCCACCGAAGATCACCTTGGCGCCATTCGTCGTCAACGACTCTTTCGACCGCATAAAACGCCGATTGATCACTCCTAGTGAGTATTTTTACTCACCAAGACATGTGAATTTCCTAGTATACTTGTATCCCCACTTCTTGTACACTTGTGCCTCCAAAATCAGGTTTTTGACCTTCAAATTCGACCAGCAAATTCTGTTCTGTACGCTACTTACAGGCCCGGATTAGTCGACTTGACCTAGGTATTAGTCGACTAACCCTTCTAGTTGAACCTTAACCTGTTTCTGAAACACAGTTTTAGTCGACTTACCCTGATCATTAGTCGACTAACCCTTTCTGGAAATAAACCTCAACTCTCTGGAAATCACTGTTAGTCGACTACACATTCCTCCCTAGTCGACTAACCTTACTTGAACCAGAAACCCAACTCTCGGCCCTAGTCGACTTATCCTATTTATTAGTCGACTATAGACTACTAGTCGACTAACCCTTCTCACCTTAGTCGACTCCTGAAACAAACTTAACTCTCTGTATCCCAGTTCTAGTCGACTTAGCTTGACTGTTAGTCGACTTGCGTGTCTGTTAGTCGACTACCCTTTTTACCTAGTCGACTAACTTTCCCTGAAACAGAATATCAACTCTCTGGAACCCAGTTTTAGTCGACTAATCCAGACTGTTAGTCGACTTAAGACCCCTACCAGTCGACTACACCTTCCACCTAGTCGACTAATTTAAGCTGTTTATTATAGTTGATTTCTTTTCTAAATTTGGATCTTACCCTGATACATGTGTATTATATTATGCTTGTTCATGCTTCATAACTGATACTACTTGACCTATTACTGGATGGATGTTATCTCTTGTAACTTCATGGCTTGTTATTACATATTCTCGTTTCATGACATGTTAAATAGTGAATATCACCACTTATCGTGCCATCTCTTGAACCAAGCATGATGCATTCAACTTTTGTATAAAATGGACCAACTTACATTGGGTCAGGGGGAAACATGCGGATATCGATATGTGTTCGTGTTTACAGTGGCATTAGGTATATTGTACAATTATATTCCGGTCTGACCTGAGGGCCTCCAGGAGACCGAGGGGAGTGCTTGCTCCCTCTTCCTGAGTACTATCATGATAAGGGCATACATAAGTCCCTCCTGAATAGCCTAGCGGCTGGCTTCCGTCACCAAGCAACGGAACAATCCTGGACCGTTATCCCGGGCATGTACGGGGTCCACTGTAAACATAGTTCGTCGATACCCCCGCTGTTTCCAATAACAACCTTGTATTACTAGGATATGGATCTATGTGCGCTGGGACGCTGGGTCACATAGCTAGATATCACAGTAAGACAAGTAATAATAATAATAGACTTTAACTATGTATCCATTTCATCCTGATTATAGTTCTTTATGCTTTCATTACTTGTTGGTTTATATTCATTATGCTGTTCCGTCCTTATTATTCATATCTCTTAGCCACTTGGCTATAACCTGTTCATTCTCGGGAGGTCCTGACTCCCTTGGATTTGTATTTTCAGGTTCCGAAGCTTGGATCGAAGTGGAGCCATCCACAGAAGATCGAGCTTTCTTTAGCGAGCAGGCTGATTAGCTCCAGTCCTTGCGCCAGATCTTTCTTTTTGACTCACGGGATCTTCATCCTACTCGTGAGCATTTCGTGTTTATGTTGTATCTTTTGCTTTTGGACTTAGTTGTGATAAAAGATACATGTAATGTGTAATATTTTATCATATCTTGTGATGACTTGTACTTGTACTTTTATGTTGGCATATGTATGGAAATCACGCTTTGTCGTGCACTCTGATCCTTGTTGTACTTTTATGCTTAGCGTGTATACGTGGGGGCACCTTTTGACCTGCGTATATACGTCGCAGTGACGTCCCCGTATCTGTGGAATCGGGGCATTACAGGTTGGTATCAGAGCCTAGGCTCTCACACCTATAGTACAATTAAGCAGCAAATTACTGTAATTTGCTATTGCCAACTACAATGTACAAAGTTATCTAGTCCTTCTTGATCCCTTCTTGATTCCTTCCCTTGTGTCCTAAACTCCTTCCATTTTTTCCAATTCCAGTTATCCTTTCCCAAATTTGGTATGGAGAGAAGGACGGGTAGAAACAACTCTGGGCAAACATCAAATGGACCCACGGGAGAGAATGTGGACATTCTGAGAGTCATTCAGACGATGATGGAGAACCAGCAGCAACAGACGGAACTCCTCCGGCAAGAATTGGCAGCTCCAAAAGAGCAGAGGCCGGGAAATGTTTCAGACTTCAGGCGGCTGCAACCAGCCATATTCACGGGTGAAGAGAAGCCCTTGGATGCTGAGCAATGGCTGACAGACACCTCAGACTTACTGAATGCAGCTCGAGTTCCACAGGAGAATCAAGTGGAGGTTGCTAAGATTCAACTGAAGGATATAGCCAGAACTTGGTGGCTTGCTGAGGAGGCCAGATTGGAGAAGCCTGTCACCTGGGACACATTCTCCAAGAGCTTTTATAGCAGATTCTTTCCCCCACTGCTCAGAAGGACATGGAAGAGCAGTTCATCAGACTTCAGCAAGGGAATAGGTCCGTGGATGAGTATGCCGCGGAATTTCTCAGGCTTAGCCGCTTTGCTCCGTACATGGTAACTGATGAGGAGAAGCGGGCTAGCAGATTTCAGCAGGGCTTGCAGATGGATATTCAATCTTCTTGATGCCCTAGCAGATGAAGACTTATTCTGAAGTTCTCACCATAGCTCGAGAGGTGGAGCGTGGGCTAGAGAAGAAGCAAGAGAGCCAGATGAGGAACCAGGCCATGAAGAGGCCATTTCCACCTATGGGGAGAGGAGGCCCTTACAGAGCAGCGAAGGTTCAGGCTATGAGGCAACCATTCAGACCGGCTCCTTACCAGACGGCCCAACCATTATCCTTCTGCAGTTATTGCCAGAAGCCAGGCCACATTCGACAGAATTGCCGTAGGGCAAATGGATTATGCTTGGTGTGTGGTTCCCGGGACCATTCTATAGAAACCTGTCCACACAAGAGAATGGGGGTAGCCGGCCAAGCTTTGCCAGCACTGCAGGGACCGAATGGACAGAGGGCACTTCCAGGGCCACCGGGGCAGAGGAATCAGGGGCCGATGATCAGGAGAGTTCCTCCCCCTCCTCCACAGCAAGCTATTCGCCCAGTCCAGGGAGGAGCTAGGACCGCAGCAGGGCGTGGAAGGGGGCAAGCCTTCAATTTGACAGAAGTTGAGGCTGAGACTTCTGAGGAGATGATAACAGGTAATATCAGGGTGCATTCTAAACCTGTTTTAGCCCTCTTCGATTCAGGTGCTTCACATTGTTTTATCTCAGATCATTTTGTGGCATTGCATTCCATACCTGTTAGATCTTTAGACCACAAATGGGAGATTAGTACAGGGAATGGAGTAGTCATGTCTTCTAGAGTTTGTGCTGACTGTCCAGTAGAACTTTGTGATAAGACCTGGCCATAGATATGCTCGTACTAGACACCAAGGGGTACGACGTAATCTTAGGCATGACCTGGCTCAGTCAGTACTATGCAGTTATTGACTGTAGGGAGAAGAAGATTATTTTCAGGATCCCTCGTCAACCGGAATTCCAATTCAGTGGAGAAGTGAAGTCTACTAAGAGGAAGACTCGGTTGACTACTTCGGAGGTTCAGAAGGGAGTACCGGTGTGGGATGAATTTTCAGGAGTGTTTACTGAGATCTCAGGACTGCCACCTGAAAGGATGATTGAGTTCTCTATTGAGACTGTGCCTGGAGTGGCTCCTATATCCAAGGCTCCGTACAGGATGGCACCTGCGGAGTTGGAGATTCTAAAGAAGCAGCTGCAGGAATACTCTGATAAGGGGTTGATTCGGCCAAGTACTTCACCATGGGGAGCTCCAGTACTATTGGCGAACAAGAAGGATGGTGGTAAAAGACTTTGTATTGATTATAGAGAATTGAACAAGGTTACCATCAAGAACAAGTATCCCTTACCAAGGATTGATGATTTGTTTGATCAGCTTCATGGAGCCCGGTATTCTCTAAGTTAGATTTGCAGTCGGGTTACCATCAGCTAAGGGTGAGGAAAGAGGATATTCCGAAGACGGCATTCAGGACCCGTTATGGCCACTATGAATTTCTAGTTATGCCTTTCGGAGTCACCAATGCCCCTTCGGTTTTCATGGATTTGATGAACAGAGTGTTCTCGCCCTTTTTGGATCAGTTCGTTGTGGTGTTTATAGATGACATCTTGATCTATTCAAAGAACAACAACAGGGAGCATACAGAACACTTGAGGATTGTATTGCAGACTCTACAGCAGGAGCAGCTTCATGCTAAGAGGAGCAAGTGTGACTTTTGGTTGGACAGTATGGCCTTCCTTGGACACATAGTTTCAGCAGAAGGAATTTCAGTTGATCCTAGCAAAGTCCAGGCGGTGAGAGATTGCCCATTCCGAGGACGGTGACTGAGATTAAGAGTTTTCTTGGACTAGCCGGATATTACAGACGCTTTGTCCAAGACTTCTCTAGGATTGCAGCCCCGTTAACCCAGCTCACTCGGAAAGGAGAAAGGTACATATGGACAGAGGAATGTACGGCAGCTTTTGAGCATTTGAAGCAGAGGCTCATTTCAGCTCCAATCTTGAAGACTCCCTCAGGGAGAGGAGGATGGTCATATTCAGTGATGCATCAGGAAAAGGCCTGGGATGTGTACTTATGCAACATGATCATGTTATAGCTTATGCATCTAGGAAACTGAAGCCTCATGAGCGGAATTACCCAACTCATGACTTGGAGCTAGCAGCTGTCATATTTGCTTTGAAGATCTGGAGGCATTATCTTCTGGGAGATAAGGTGTTGATATACACGGATCACAAGAGCCTCAAATATATTTTCTCACAGAAGGAGTTGAACATGAGGCAGAGGCGGTGGTTGGAGCTTATGGCGGACTATGATATTGACTTGCAATATCATCCAGGCAAGGTCAATACAGTTCCGGATGCACTGAGCAGGAAGCCAGAGTATAGAGTGCTTGTCCAACTTACTCAGCAGAAGGAATTGATTCAAGACATCATCAGATTGGACTTAATGTTGGTGCAAGGAGCTGATAAGGCGGGACAGTTCATGACCATGCAGATTCAGTCAGCATTGATAGATGAGATCAAGGAAGCTCGGAAGGAAGACCCCAGATTGCAGCAATTCCGAGCTCAGGTAGAGGCTGGATTGAGGACTGATATCAGTATTCATCCGGATGGTGCCTTATACTTTGGTAGCAGGATTTGTGTTCCCCAAGGAGAAGTTTGGCAGAAGATTTTAGCAGAAGCACACAGTTCAGCTTATTCCATACACCCAGGGGGAGCCAAGATGTATCAGGACTTGAAGAAGCAGTTTTGGTGGAATGCTATGAAGAGGGAGATAGCCCAGTATGTTGCCAAGTGCTTGGTTTGCCAGCAGATAAAGATTGAGCATCAAAGGACAGCTGGACTTCTGCAACCTTTACCGATACCTGAGTGGAAGTGGGAGCACATCACCATGGATTTTGTCACGGCATTGCCTCGCAGTCCTAAAGGTAATAATGCGGTGTGGGTAATCATCGATCGCCTCACCAAATCAGCTCACTTCATACCATTCAGGGTGGGTCAGTCAACAGAGGTTCTGGCGGACAAGTACATGAAGGAGATAGTTCGTCTGCATGGAGTTCCAGTTAGTATTGTTTCAGACAGAGACACCAGATTCAGATCTCATTTCTGGGAAAGCCTCCAAGAAAGTCTAGGGACTCGTCTGAAATTCAGTACATCATATCATCCTCAGACAGACGGACAATCTGAGAGGACTATCCAGATTCTTGAAGATATGTTGCGGGCTTGTATGATTGAATTCCAGGGATCATGGGAAGACCATCTTCACTTGGCTGAATTTTCTTATAATAACAGCTATCAGGCAAGTATCAAGATGGCACCTTTTGAAGCATTGTATGGAAGGAAGTGTAGGTCGCCGATTTGTTGGGATGAAGTCGGTGAGAGGAGACTTTTGGACCAGAGATCCTGATTCAGACAACAGATAAAGTCAGGATTATCCGAGATCACCTCAGGGCAGCACAGAGTCGGCAGAAGAGTTGGGCAGACACACTGAGAAGGCCATTGGAATTCCAGGCAGGGGATCATGTGTTTTTGAAGATATCACCTACCAAGGGAGTAATCCGGTTCGGTACTCGTGGAAAGCTTAGTCCGAGATACATCGGCCCATTCGAGATCTTGGACCGAGTGGGAGAGGTGTCTTACAGGTTGGCGTTACCGCCATCTTTGGACGGAGTTCACAATGTATTCCACGTATCTCAGCTGAGGAAGTATGTGAAGGATGATAGTCATATTCTGGATCACTCCGAACTGGAACTACAGCCGGGTTTGTCATACCAAGAGCAACCGATGGCCATTTTGGACAGAAGTGTCAAGACATTGAAGAATAAAGCCATACCATTAGTGTTGGTGTCTTGGAACAGACATGCACCAGGGGAGGCCACATGGGAACGAGAGGATGTTGTCCGTGAGCGTTACCCTCAACTTTTCACTTCTTGATTTGGTAAAACTCCTTCCTTCTATTCCTTTCTACTGTTATCTTTCTTATCATCCTTATCTATCTGTTATCCTTCTTTGTTGTTACCTTTCACCTTATGAAATTTCGAGGACGAAATTTTTGTAAGGTGGATGGATTGTAATACCCCGTTCCCGGAATACGTACTTAGTTGCGTGTTCAGTTTTTCGATCGTATTTTTCGGTTTACTTCCTGTATTTGACCGATTTCAGTTTTAAAAGTCATTTTCCAATATTATATATTTTCTATGATTTTCTGGAATTTTCTTGAATTTAATTAAATATTTTCAAAACCAGTGTCGACCAGTACCGCTGATCGATTCTCAGATTTTTAATTCACAAACAGTTAGGAATTTCTAGAAGGTCCTTTAGACTTTATTTCTTAGAATCATATTTTCTATCTAAATACTTTTTCTGGGAATTTTATGAATTTATGAAAGTTCCAACGGAGTGGTAGATAACTGATTCCGGGATTTTTAGTTTTAAAACTATAAATTATTTCTTCAAACGAATTTCACCATGAGTCTTAAAATGTTATTCTTGATTTTTAGTAAAATTTTCGGGTCGTTCCGAGATACTTGAATTTCGGACGATTCCGGTATTTTCCAAAATTCCATTTTCCAATAATTCCAATTTTCCACATAATCCACTCACTTTTACCTAATCCTTTTAAATCCCACTCATTCTCTCTCTCCCCCATGGCCGGCCAAGTGGCCAAGTGAGGGACACCTCACCCTCCCCATATTTGCACAAAACCCCCTCTCAATTACACTATTTGCAACTCCTTTACAAAATCTAACACCTATATAAACAATCTCTTTACATTTCTTTTCCTTTTTCTTCATTTCACCTAAGTGTTAGCCCTCACCAAGAGATCTCTCCTCCTTCTCAACCTCAACCCTAGCTCCAAGAACCACCTCAAGGACTTCATCTCCACCTCAAGCAACCACCTTGGACCTTGGATCATAGCCTTCTTCGCCACCGAAGATCACCTTGGCGCCATTCGTCGTCAACGACTCTTTCGACCGCATAAAACGCCGATTGATCACTCCTAGTGAGTATTTTTACTCACCAAGACATGTGAATTTCCTAGTATACTTGTATCCCCACTTCTTGTACACTTGTGCCTCCAAAATCAGGTTTTTGACCTTCAAATTCGACCAGCAAATTCTGTTCTGTACGCTACTTACAGGCCCGGATTAGTCGACTTGACCTAGGTATTAGTCGACTAACCCTTCTAGTTGAACCTTAACCTGTTTCTGAAACACAGTTTTAGTCGACTTACCCTGATCATTAGTCGACTAACCCTTTCTGGAAATAAACCTCAACTCTCTGGAAATCACTGTTAGTCGACTACACATTCCTCCCTAGTCGACTAACCTTACTTGAACCAGAAACCCAACTCTCGGCCCTAGTCGACTTATCCTATTTATTAGTCGACTATAGACTACTAGTCGACTAACCCTTCTCACCTTAGTCGACTCCTGAAACAAACTTAACTCTCTGTATCCCAGTTCTAGTCGACTTAGCTTGACTGTTAGTCGACTTGCGTGTCTGTTAGTCGACTACCCTTTTTACCTAGTCGACTAACTTTCCCTGAAACAGAATATCAACTCTCTGGAACCCAGTTTTAGTCGACTAATCCAGACTGTTAGTCGACTTAAGACCCCTACCAGTCGACTACACCTTCCACCTAGTCGACTAATTTAAGCTGTTTATTATAGTTGATTTCTTTTCTAAATTTGGATCTTACCCTGATACATGTGTATTATATTATGCTTGTTCATGCTTCATAACTGATACTACTTGACCTATTACTGGATGGATGTTATCTCTTGTAACTTCATGGCTTGTTATTACATATTCTCGTTTCATGACATGTTAAATAGTGATATCACCACTTATCGTGCCATCTCTTGAACCAAGCATGATGCATTCAACTTTTGTAAAAAATGGACCAACTTACATTGGGTCAGGGGGAAACATGCGGATATCGATATGTGTTCGTGTTTACAGTGGCATTAGGTATATTGTACAATTATATTCCGGTCTGACCTGAGGGCCTCCAGGAGACCGAGGGGAGTGCTTGCTCCCTCTTCCTGAGTACTATCATGATAAGGGCATACATAAGTCCCTCCTGAATAGCCTAGCGGCTGGCTTCCGTCACCAAGCAACGGAACAATCCTGGACCGTTATCCCGGGCATGTACGGGGTCCACTGTAAACATAGTTCGTCGATACCCCCGCTGTTTCCAATAACAACCTTGTATTACTAGGATATGGATCTATGTGCGCTGGGACGCTGGGTCACATAGCTAGATATCACAGTAAGACAAGTAATAATAATAATAGACTTTAACTATGTATCCATTTCATCCTGATTATAGTTTTTATGCTTTCATTACTTGTTGGTTTATATTCATTATGCTGTTCCGTCCTTATTATTCATATCTCTTAGCCACTTGGCTATAACCTGTTCATTCTCGGGAGGTCCTGACTCCCTTGGATTTGTATGTTCAGGTTCCGAAGCTTGGATCGAAGTGGAGCCATCCACAGAAGATCGAGCTTTCTTTAGCGAGCAGGCTGATTAGCTCCAGTCCTTGCGCCAGATCTTTCTTTTTGACTCACGGGATCTTCATCCTACTCGTGAGCATTTCGTGTTTATGTTGTATCTTTTGCTTTTGGACTTAGTTGTGATAAAAGATACATGTAATGTGTAATATTTTATCATATCTTGTGATGACTTGTACTTGTACTTTTATGTTGGCATATGTATGGAAATCACGCTTTGTCGTGCACTCTGATCCTTGTTGTACTTTTATGCTTAGCGTGTATACGTGGGGGCACCTTTTGACCTGCGTATATACGTCGCAGTGACGTCCCCGTATCTGTGGAATCGGGGCGTTACAGAAAACTACTACATCTCCTATATCAATGGTGATTCTGTAAGTACATTATTGACTTCTCACTTCAAATGTCACGCCCCGCTTCCCAAAATACGCGGAATCGGAGTCACGACGAAGCTCGGCGACGTATGTACGCGAGAAAAATACCCGCGCACATACGCTAAGCCTAAAATAACCTGAACAAGCTATAAAATCTACCATGATAAATCAATATCACTGCAATATGACATATAAATATATAACACGATGATAGCAGATGAATAAAAGAAAGAAATGACAACTGGATGCGATAAAGATGGAATCAGGAAATAACATGAATAAAAGAGCAAGAATACCTTAAATCAAGAAAAGAGCGACTCTAGCTCCTCATAACGCGTACGATCACATGAAAACCTGAACAATAAAAGAAGATGTCCAAAACCATGGATGTGCGAATCCAGGGTCGTTAGAAGCGACCTAATGAGTGTGTGTGAAAAGGAGAAGTGCTCGTGCTTAGAAATAATACATACATATAACAATATGATAAATTGCAGACAGAAGATAACTAAATAACATGTTAAATAAATAATTGAATTATAACTGAATAACTACAAGTATGTAGAGAAAAGGTAACTATTACAACTGTAAACAAACAACCAATGTCAAGATGTGTAACCTAGCATATGTCACTAATCTGGTATATAATCTGGTCATGCGTATAATCATATGCCATAAAGCAGGGTATCGATTCAGGATATAACACCTGATTAAATGATTTATTATAACCGGAGAATATGAATGTATCGCATTCAAGTTATTCAATGATAATCATTAGTGTCCTTTGTTATTCTTGTCCCTTTCCCACCGGCGTCCCCACAATACCGACAGTTCACACTGGAGCCTGCACTTCTAGTAGAACTCATCCGAACTCCGATATACAGGTACATTATTCGAAAAGGGGAGAGATCAAATAACATATGCTCATGGCGTTATCATCATACAGGTATGTGTGGATGTTAAGATGCACTGAGAATGCTTATCACGCTAACACCAGGCGGCACAGGCAGGAGGGAGGAGGTAGCCCTACAGATTCAAGAGGTAGCCCCCACAGATTCAAGAGGTGGCCCCCACCACGTGTGTGGTGTGGCACTTTGCTTCATGTGGCACTTTGCTCTGAGGGTTGATTCAGGAGGTAGCCCCGCAAATTCAAGAGGTGGCCCCCACAGATTCAAGAGGTGGCCCCCACCACGTGTGTGGTGTGGCACTTTGCTCCGTGTGGCACTTTGTTCTGTGTGGGGAATGGATTCTAGAGGTGGCCCCCACAGATTCAAGAGGTGGCCCCCACCACGTGTGTAGTGTGGCACTTTGCTCTGTGTAGCACTTAGTTCCATTCAGGATCCGTCGGACGCTAGCACGATCGTGGGATACATCCTCATCATTCCGACACCAGGCATGCTCTATCGGACGCCGGTATGACTGTGCTAATAACAGAATAGCAGTGCAGGGAACATGAGTACAGGGGATACAAGAGTTCAGGGGTACAGGAGTTCAGGAGTACCGGAGTACCAGATGTCTGGTAGCAGTATAATAATCATGCCAAGGTCCCCGTAAAAGTAATAATCATGAATGTGTAATGTAATACAGGTGTCAGATCTAATATTATCCAGTCAGGTGTCACAATATAGGTATACCTCCACTAGTTCTGAATCAATATTAGTACAGAAAATGACGCTAATAAATATTCAGATCAGTAAAATAATATGGTGAATGTTCACTGACGTCTCATGAAGCGATACAGGTAATCACATGGGTAAAATACATCAGATAGTCACATGAAATGATAAAAGTAAAACACACAATACATGTAAATAACGGTAAATAAGGAATTGAGACAAAAGCAAACACTCACGTGAAATGACACGGTTTTTGGAATCGAATCGCCGTCTGGTCTTCACTGCACGAACCGATACTGATCTACGGATCATCCCATGGGCCGACCTTCGAATCGCATGTGCATCAGGTTCATAATGGATACAAATCCGACTCTCCCGTTACCGAGTTCGGATCGCACGAACGAGTCCGAAACGCTGTAACACGCAACCGAACATACAAATAAATATAAATACATGCTTAATACCCACACGTGCATACAGGTATATAAGTGTATAGCTACATGCATACACCTATATGAGTATACACATACATACACCTCTATACACACATATATATACATATATACAAACTAATAATCATGCATACCTTCACGTATATACGCTTATATACATACATACATCTATACATACTTATATATACATATGTACATACACTTATATGAATTAAAATACATAGACATGCACATCCATGCATAATTACATGCAAACCTTAACTCACGCACCCACAACACAAATAAACACTTCCCAATTATTACAAGTCTACCCTTACACATATAAATATAGAACTAACCTCGGGGCGATTGCGGCGCACCGACGGAGGCTCTGGTGGAGGCGTCAGAGCCGCGGAGGATGTCGTTGGATAGAGGGTCTCTCCGTGAAGGGCGTGGGTGCGTTCGCGCTCGCCAACGACGATCAACGACGAAACACAGAGAGACGGAAGATGGCTCAGAAGAAGATACTTTGGTTGGTGCTTGGCCTGTCTTGGTGGATGTTGGACACGGCAACATGGAGGGGAGAGGGCATGGGGGCTTGTGCGTTGGTGGCCGTTTGGGCTTGGGTGGCTCACGGCCATGGGAGAGGTCGTGTATGGGTTCGGTTGATGGAGAGGGGGATGCGTCTGCTGGGTTGGTTTCGGGCTGGGGTCTGCACGCGGAGGCTGACGGGGAGATGGGGAAGAGCTCTGTTGTTGATGTGGCTCGGTGGGCTGTTGAGAGTGCGCGACATTGCTCGGAGGTCGGGTCTCATCCAATGGGAGGAGCCCGGCTATGGGACTGGTGGGTTCAGGGAGGAGGGCGGCAGAGTCTTGGGGGAGGTGCGACGGCTACTGGAAGATGAAGGATTAGGTTAATCTTAGGATTTGGTAATTAATTAGGGTTGGTTTTAGGATTAAGTTATATATAGGAAAAGGTTTTGGGTTGTGGGTTTGGGTAGTGGGTTTACTGTTGGGTATGGGTATATGGGTATTGTGTTGGAATCAAAGAGAAGGAAAATACTGCAAATAATAATAAATAAATACAAACCATAGTAATATTAATGATTAATAATAATACTAAAAATAATTAACCATAATATTAATACAAATAATGCCAATATCATTATATAACCATACTAATAACAATAATAATAAACTCCATTAACAACAAGTAATATTAACAACAACAATAATAATTATAGTAGTAACTAATAATAAAAATAAGAATCATAATTAGTATATTAATTGTAATTAGTAACACTAATAATAATAATCAATTATAACCTTAATGAAATAATATAGTAATAATTAAATGACAAATAATAATAATGGTAAATATAAAAATAATAGTAATAAATAACTAAAAATATTGATAGAAAATAATTGTAATAAGATATAAAGCCAAATTGCCATTAACCATTCCAAAATAATTTATTTATTTAATAATGCAATAAGTCTGAAACAAGTTATAATTAACAATAAAATAATCAGTAATCAAAATAAATACCTTAGGAAAATAAAAATACAGTATTACTAACTAGGGATATTGCATCAAGCTTAGAGCTATTATGTCTCCTAATACAGGTAAGAATGTGAGTATATGTCTCACATACCATATGCCAGTGTAGTGGGTAGCTTGATGTGTTTTATAGTGTGTACTGTTGGCCTAAATATTCATCACTCTAGTTTTGATGATAATTAACTCATGTAGTTGAAAGTACATCTAGAGGGAGGGTGAATAGGTGTAGTGCTAATCTAATGACAAACGATGCAGATTTAAAACACTAATTGCTAACACACCATGTGTAACCAAGAGTGAGCCCGATGAAGGGCTCTGAAACTACTCCTCTAGACTAAGAGTTGAGGTGCTTTAAAAGCTCTCTTAGTTGAACACAAGTGTGGGCACACACAAACTATATCAAGTATATATATGAATGAGCGATAAAGACAATGCAAGTTATTAGAGAGATAGAGTTGAGAGATAATGGATCAAATATAAACACCAAGATATATTTCTAGGTTTGAGCCACTGCTCTACGTCCCCGCCTTCACATAGAAGGATTTTTACTATGTCTACACAAGACCTTTCACAAAGGGATCTCCACTGAGAAATTATAACTCAACACTGGGAGTACACAACTCTACTCTCTCAAACATAAACCTCTACACAAGAGGTGGGCACTAAGCCTAGCACAAAGCAAAGAAAATATAACACTTAGTGATCCAATAATCACAAACTCTCTCTTGGTGATCTTAAAAGATCACAAACAATTTTTCTCATAATACAAAGATCCTAAAGATAGATATAGAATTGATTGCTCAAGTATGTGAGAAATCAAAGTGTTTGAAAAAGAAATCACAAAGAAAATACTTGAGAAAAACTTCTTGATAAATGTAAGAAATGAAGAACTAAATAGAATTTCTAAAGCTTGTATTTCTTTGATTTTTACAAAACTTTGAAAACAAATAAAGATAGAGAATTTTTGCACAAAACTCTTTTAAAAATTTTGTTAAAAACACTAGAGAAGTATAGAATTTTTGCTTTTGAAAATCTTGGTTAAAGCAGGCCAAAGGAACCCATAAAGAGGCCCTTAAAAAAACTAGCCGTTGGGGTCCAGAACCAGGCCAGATTGGCCTGTCGGCCGACCGCCCAGTCGACCGACCAATGGTCAGAATTCTGACCGTTAGGATTACCGGTCGACCGTCCCAAGCAAACATGCCAAACGGTCGACCGTCCGGTCGACAAGCCAGAACCAGAGAGCTGGTCTCTCTGTCCGTCGACCGACCGGTCGCCAGATCTACAGAGTAAGCTCTCTGGATCGGTCGACCGTGCAGTCAACTGGCCCATTGGCCAAGGCATCTGTGAACGTCTGTGCACATTGGTCGACCGATCGGTCGATCAAGTCCTGGTCGGGTCATCGACCGCCAGCAGGCTCAGAACAGGTTTATATGGTTTAAAATCTAAGTTGTTAAATCCCAATAAATTCCCATAAAACTCTATAAATTTCATAAAAATAAGTTCTTATAAATATTTGAAGTACAAATATGTGTGACCAAAAATCAACACATATTACAAATTATATGAACTATTCTTGAGGCATGAAAATTAAGCTTTAAATCAAAAACGGTATTTTCTAAAACTTAGATTTTGAAATGAAAGTCTGTTTTCTCCAAAACTTGTATAAATACAAAAACATGATATTGTTTATTTGAAGCAAGTATGTATAGATAGAATCCAACACATATATAAAGATATATCTATATTTTTGACATTAAATCCAAAACTAAGTTTTGTTAAATACAAAACTTGAAACCATGAACTAGAATCATCAAAATAAGTTTTTAGACAATATGAAACATAGATGTATATGGATGAAACCTAATATATATATATAAACATGTAAAACTTGTTTTGATTCTATCTATTCATGAAAACTATATATGTATTCTTAAAAATCCAAAAATGGTTGAACCAGAACCAATAAACTTTTGAACTTGTGCGTGTGTACTTGAGCATATCAAAACTAATCTATTCTCACACAAGATCTAAACTCAAAAACTAAAATAAACAAACCTAAGTCTTCTTGTCGATCTCTATCTCCAAGTCGATTCGATCCAAACATGATCCATGAGCTCGACTCTTTCTGAGTACTAGATGCGATCTTGACGCGCGAGCTCTTGAATCTACACGTGTTAGCTCCAAAATTGGCTTTGATTCCTTTATTGAAGTTAAACACCTACTAAGATCTTGATTAATAACTGAAACTATATAAATACAAGATCATTAGCAAACTAACCTTCATAAGTTAGTCATCATCAAAACTAAGGTGAAGGGCCTTTGGACTAACAATCTCCCCCTTTTGATGATGAAAAAACTTATGAGGTTATATATGCATAGATTAAGAATAAGCTTCATAGAATCTACCTCTTAACTTATCATACCAATAAAACACATAAGATATTCAATGTAGGCTCAAAATACCAAGAAACAAAAATAAAGATATGCTATGAGAATCATAAAAATATATGCATTAGAATATGCATAAAACATATATATGCATATAAACGCAAATAATACATGCATATATAAACATAAATCTTTATATGCATATAAACGCAAATAATACATGCATATATAAATACAAATCTTTCTTCCTCCTTTTATCACTCATCAACAAGGGGTGAAGAAAAACAAATATTACCATAAAAATAATTTAAAATATAATTTTGATACCAATAAAAATAATCAATTGAAGGAATCAATTGAAAGTGAGACAACTTTTTACCAATTGAAATGAAATAATCTTTTTACCAATTGATACCAATAAAAAGACATGATACCAATTGAAGATAAAAACCAAATTTTTTAGGTAAATACTAAAATCATTTTGTAATATAGATACCAAAATGAGAATAATACTAATTTAAGATTATTGATACCAATATTGAAAATGTTAGCATATACCAAAATAAATTATTTTTCATCATAAAGAGTAGGAGTAAGATACCAATTAAAAATGAAATTAATTGAAAGATAAAACAAGAATTTTCTCCCCCCTTTATAAAATATCAATAAAAATAATGTATAAGCTTGTAAAGATATTAATTATCCTTAAGAACTCAAGCTTAGCATGAACTTAAGTTGTGCTAAAAATTGTATAAACATTGTAAAATAAGCACAATCAAAAATATATATATGTATGTATGATCAGAGCAAGACAATATCATTGAAATGTGATGCATACATATACATAGAAAACATGAGTATACAAAAATAATTTTTCATTAAGATTATGTATAACTCATAACTACCACCATATCATGCACATGTTTGGCAGATATTTAATTGAGGGTATACAAGGCATAGTCTCCCATCCAACCGCCCTTAGATGGTAGGGGTTTTCAAAAATATGATTTGAAAATATTTTAATATATTTGAAAACTCTACCAATTGAAGAATACGAAACTAGTTTTATGATAATTTTACAACTAATACGAACTATTTCAAGCAAGAAATAAAACAAATATATATTTCATAATATATAAAAATTACATGAGAATCGACACTCGAAAATTTATGAAGCACATATAGACTCATGGATCAAAATCATGAGTAAACAAAAGATATATAGAGTGTACAAGATTCATGTAAGTAACATATATATAAAATAAATCAATAAAGGTCACATGAAATTTCTTTCTCAAAACATGAAAATCATCAAACATGAAACTATGAAAAATTAAATTTTCATCAAAACTAAACAAGCTTCAAGGTATATGTATATTTTGTCGAAACTAAAAGTATACATACATATCCTAAACATAAACGAGTTCACAAAGAATTGTGCATGAAAGCAAGTGACTCTAGGATAGACATGTATATCTATTAGTTTTACACAAATTAACATATACATGAAGCTAAACACTTTTTATGAAAACATATACAAAAATAGGGAATACATGTGTAAATGCAAGAATCATCAAAACTAAGTTATACAAATACATCTAATGAGTACACATGAGCAATAACGTACAAACACATGATAATCAAGTGTAGCTCACTAATCGTACAAGTATAGACACAAGTTTTAATGAAAATTATATCTAAATAAGTAATTAAACATGAAGTACAAAAATATAAACAAACATGATCATTAGGCTAAATGCACGTATTTTAGAACTAGGATATACACAATAGTTAAACTAAAGTGAGAACAAAAAAATATAAGTTCATATAAATATGAGTATCTCAAAGACTATTTATGTATATCACAAGTCTAATGAATATTGCATTTAACATAATGAACATTGAGAACATGACATGCTAAAAACATCAATATAAAAGCATGTAAATAAAATAGGAGTAAGAGATGTTACCAAACCGAGTGAACTAATTATTATGTCTCCAAACCATGGTGGTCCTCCCACCAAATATTCTTGAAAGTGATGCATCCATAAATATGATCTTTTAACTCGGATCGCATACACCATCAAGGCACCAATACTCTCACGTCTTGTGAGAGCCCACACCTACATCAAATATAATAGGAATGGATCTTGGTACCCAAACTTTCTTGAGACCATGGGGTTAGCATCTTTCTTAACCCAAATAAATTTATTTATAAAGTTTGAATCATGTGTTCTATCATAACAAAATTTTGCACAGTGGCCCGTACGTCTACAATATATACAAGTGTACACATGAGCATACATGGTGTCATGTGCGTGAACATGAGAAGCATGTGTATTCTGTGATGGGTGTGCATGCATATGTGGAGTATGTTTCTTTCGAAACATAGATTCCAATCTCTTATGATACATGACACATTGGCTCAAATGAAGCCCAAACAATTACACTTTTCTTCAACATGCAAATATTATTTTCAATTTTTGAAGAAAAAGTGGAGCAAGCAACATGTTTATCACTAGTAGATAGAGCAATAGAAACATGACAAACATGAGAAAAAAATTAGTTTTCAAAGAAATATTTTCCGTTGAAACTAAATTCAATTATTTTGAAATTAAAACTATTTTGTTTTTCAAAGAATTGCTTTCTTTTAAATAAAAATCGAGCTTTGAAGACAAATCCTCATTTTGCTTCAAAACAATATCAAAATCATTTTTATTCCTTAAAAATTTATTTTCTTTTAAAGTAAGATCAAGTTAAACTTTAATGAACCCTCTCATTTGAAATCTTAACCCTTTCTTGCAAAACTAAACCAAGTTTAGAAAATAAATTCTTATTTTCTTCTTTTAAATCAAAACTCTTACTTTTCAAAGCTTTGTACTTAGAAAACAAGTTTTCATAACATGGATAGCTCTTCATTTAAAGTATGTGCATCAATACATGATCATCATTTGATGAACTAGCACAATTCTCTAGTTGAGTGTCCGAGTTCACCTCAAAGGAGTCATTCCCTTGGACATAAAGCAAGCTTGGTCGGACTCATCTCCACTAGATTCCTTCTCCAAAATGTTTGTCATTTGTCCTTTAGAGAAGTCAATGTATTCACACTACAAAAGCGGAATCATAATGAGAAATCAAAGAAATATAATCTTTACTGAGTGTGTGCCTAAGTGCCTCCATGGCTTATGTATTAGCTTTTAGGTACTTGTCATTACCAAGATAAGATTTCTTGATAGTGGCAAGATAAATATGCAATCCTAAGACTTTGAGGTATGCACTCATCTTAAACTTTCACATATCGATGTTGGAAACATCATACATGGGAGGGAAAAAATTCATGAGTGTAAATAAATGTGTGTAACGCAATAGATTAGATTAGCAATGCAAGGTTCACACTCCTAGGTGGTTAAACAGAATATCAGGAGCGTAAGCTCTAATACCAATTGAAAGTACACCTAGAAAGGGTTAATAGGTGTAGTGCTAATCTAATGATAAATGATACAGAATTTAGAACACTAATTGCTAACACACTATGTGTAATCAAGAGTGAGCCCGAATTCTCCGTGAAGAGCTCTGGAACTACTCCTCTAGATTCCTCTCGACTAAGAGTTGATGTGCTTTAAAAGCTCTCTTGGTTGAACACACGTGTGGGCACACACAAACTATATCAGGCATATTAATGAGTAATAAAGACAATGCAAGATATAAGAGAGATAGAGTTGAGAGATAGTGGATCAAACGCAAACACCAAGATATGTTTTGAGGTTCGAGCCACTACTCTACGTCCCCGTTTTCACATAGAAGTATTTCCACTATGTCCACACAGCTACAAAGGTACCTCCACTGAGAAATTATAACTCAACACTGGAGTACAGAACTCCACTTTCTCAAACACAAATCTCTACACAAGAGGTGGATACTAAGCCTAGCACAAAGTAAAGAAGAAATAACACTTAGTGATCTAATGATCACAAACTCTCTCTGATGATCTTGAAAGATCACAAACAATTTTCTCATAATATAAAGATCCTAAAGATAGATATAGAATTGATTGGCTTAAGTATGTGAGAAATCAAAGTGTTTGAAAAAGAAAACACAAAGAAAATACTTGAAAAAACTTCTTAATAAATTTAAGAAATGAAGAACTAAATAGAATTCCTAAAACTTGTATTTCTTTGATTTTTTCAAAACTTTGAAAACAAATAAAGATAGAGAATTTTTGGCACAAAAACTCTTTTGAAAACTTTGTCAAAAACACTAGAGAAGTATAGAATTTTTGCTCTTGAAAATCTTGGTTAAACAAGCCAAAGGAACCCATATATATAGGCCCTTGAAAAACTAGCCGTTGGGGTCCAGAACCAGGCAGATTGGCCTGTCAATCGATCGCCTGGTCGATCGGTCAACGGTCAGAATTCTGAATGTTGGGGTTACCGGTCGACCACTCTAGGCAAACATGCCTAACGGTCGACCGCCCATTGGCCAACCGGTCAACCGAGGCCAGAATCAGCGAGCTGGTCTTTCTGGTCAATCGACCGACCGGTCGACCAGGGCCAGATCCAGAGAGCAAGCTCTCTAGATCGGTCGACCGATCCATTAGCCAAGGCATGTGTGCACGTCTGTGCACATTGGTCGACCAAGCTCTGGTCCGATCGACTGGTCGGTCGACCGCCAGTAGGCTTATAACAGGTTTATAGGGTTTGAAATCTAAGTTGTTAAATCCCTATAAAATCCCATAAACTCTATAAATTCCATAAAAATATGTTCTTATAAATATTTGAAGTACAAATATGTGTGGCCAATAATCAACACATATTATAAACTATATGAACAATTCTTGAGACATGAAAATTAAGCTTTAAACTAAAAATGGTATTTTTCAAAACTTAGATTTTGAAATGAAAATTCGTTTTCTCCAAAACTTGTATAAATAAAAAAACATGATATTTGTTTATTGAAGTATAGTGTGTACAGATAGAATCCAATACACATATAAAAGATATATCTATATTTTTGATATTAAATCCAAAACTAAGTTTTGTTAAAAATAAACTTGAAACCATGAACTAGAATCATCAAAATAAGTTTTTAGACAATATGAAATATAGATGTATATGGATGAAATCCAATATACATATAAACATGTGAAACTTATTTTGATTCTATCTATTCATGAAAACCATATATATATATTCTTGAAAATCCAAAAACGGTTAAACTGAAACTAATAAACTTTTGAACTTGTATGTGTGTGTACTTGAGCATATCAAAACTAATCTATTCTTACACAAGATCTAAACTCAAAACTAAAACAAACAAACTAAAGTCTTCTTGTCGAACTCTATCTCCAAGTCGACTCGATCCAAACACGATCCATGAGCTTGATTCCTTCCGAGTACTAGATGCGATCTTGACGCGCGAGCTCTTACATCTACACATGTTAGCTCTAAAATTGGCCTTGATCCTTTGTTGAAGCTAAACACCTACTAAGATCTTGATCAATAACTGAAACTATATAAACACAAGATCATTAGCAAACTAATCTTCATAAGTTAGTCATCAACAAAACTAAGGTGAAGGGACTTTGGGCCAATAATAGTTAAAGTTACTAATGATCTTGTAATACATAAGTTTCAGGTTTAATAAAGATCATAGATTGGAGTTTAGTTTAACAAAAGATTCAAAGTCAAACTTTGAAGCTAACACAGGTTGATTCAAGAGCTCAGTACAAAGGACACATCAAGTATAGCTCACATAAAGCAAGTTTGAATCAAGTCAAGTTCAAGATGAAGATCAAGTTAAAGTTTGGATTAGAGAGTTGAAACTCAAGTATACACACACACACACACAAAGTTTTCAAAACAGTTTTATGTTTTTAGTTTATGATTTTTGTGAAAGATAAGTTTTAATAGTATTTATGATATATAGTTTAAAATATGTTTAGTTTTCTAAACATATATGTTTTATCATAAATATATGTTAAATGATTTTACAAAGTATTATTATAAAATAAAAATAATATTTTGTCCAGATACCAAAACAGTCGACAGTGGCACACACCTATTGACTGCTAATATTTTGTGCACAAGGCTGAGACACTCCACGAATAACTATCGATAGGAGACCAAACAGAAAGTTGATCCATTCTCAGTTTATTGACATGCAATGCTTGCTGTCGATAGTTCTTGTACTAAGTTTGAAAAAATATGACCGTTGAGCTTTTTCTATCGAGAGGCCTATGCCTCCCGTCGACAGCTAGACAGTCAATCTGCCTGATTTATTTTCCCAACAACTCTATTGGTTTAGAAACTTGTCCAGATTCATTCCCAATGGTTATTTCATGTTTCTAATGTTTTCTAATATGTATTTATTATTGGGATTTACTGGGAATTGGTCTCTAACCTACTCCTAAAAATAAGAGTGACTAGAGAGTGCCAAACAAAAGTTTTACAACAAGTTTTTCATAAGATTTACACAAGTTTTATAAAAAGTTTTCAAGCTTCTAATTCTAAATTTTTTGTGAGAAAGTTTTCTTAATTTTTCTATTCCAAATATTTAGTTTTTTCTCACCCACATTTGAGCGTTCAATTCTAAGCTATTCTACAAGTTGAGGTTGTAAGACAGTTGTTGTTTATGGTCAAGAGTCTTGATCACTAGTTCTAAATTCTTGTATTGCGTTTTTAAGGTTGCAACCTCAATCTAGCATGTGGACTCGAGTGTAGAAATTTTTGTGAGAACGAATAAGGAAGCTTGTAGATGTTGCGGTACCGAATGATCTTGCGGGATCAAGTTTAATAATAATTGAGAGGAATTATAGTGGAGTTCTTCATTGTAGTGAAAGCGGAGACGTAGAGCAAGTGGCTCGAATCTCGATAACAATCCTCTATTGGTTGTTCATCAAATGTGCATATTTTAATCATATTTTCACATTTATTTTTATAAAATGATGCTCTGTAATTGTTTTTTACTTAGTGATGTACATGCCTCTACAATTAAAATAAAGAAGCCCAAAGATTAAAATAAGCCCAAAAGCCCAACAAGACAAAGAAATTTAGAGATAATTCTAATACTAATTGGAAATAAAGGAGAAAATCAACTTAATTCAAGTTGCTTAAACTTCAAGTCAAAGATAAAAAGAAAGAATTCAAACTCGGATTTAGATTGGATATCCTTTAGCAATTTGAGTATAACTTTCGCTACAAAATCTAAAATCTAATGATTCAAGTTGCTCTAGAAAGATGACTTAAAGAGCTATAATTCTTACGTTGATCATTATTTTCAATTCTATCATTTGCTAAGTCATAGTCAGCAATCAACACGCCAACTAGCTGCAGACCAATCCAGAATTGAATTTTCATATAAAACTCTGGATAAATCAAATCAAATTTGGAGATAAGGGGAGGATTCAAATTTAGAAATAGCTTGCTTCCCAAGTCAAGTGATAGGATTTTATCTTAATATTCAAAGTTTAAATTCAAGTTCTAAAGATGGTTGCACAACTTCTACTTGGAGTCTATCCACTACTTCTACTATAAATAGAGGGGCAGAGTATAGAAAAAATCACATCTTCTTCTCATTAAAACTCTGGAGGGAGGACTCCACAGCGTAACTCCGGAGAAAGTTTTAGGGTTAGGTTTCTTTTTTGTCCATTGTATTTTCAGTTTGAGAAAAATAAGTGTAGATAGAAGATGGAGTACTTGTAATTGATGGTGACAACTTCAATAATGGTTCTTCTATTTTCAATAGTGGTTGTATTGCTACCCTGAGCTGCTGCTCTAGAAAGCAGAGACCAGGGCACCATAATTTTGTCACGAAAAAGCGACAAAAGTCGCGTTTGCGCAGCAATTGTGGAAGAACTACTAACCTGCCTTCTTGTAGGTTGCCTGAAATTCAAAGTTTTACCCTCTGCAGCTATTAGTTTTCAGATTTAGATCATTGTATATATAAATTTAAATGAACAATAACTTGTTGCATTGTAAATGCTAAAAAACGTTTAGACTCTTGAATCTTAGGGCATCTGTCTATTTCGTTTCTTTATATTAAGAAGAGTGTTGGAGCAAAGGTATGTGTGCATTGCATATAGTTTAAGAAATATATTTTGAGTGATTCATATTACTTGAGTGTTACCTGTTTCTTATACTTGTACACTGCACTAAAAAGACAAAGGACACATCCTTAAATAAGATAATGTGGGGAAGTCATTACCCTTCCTTCGCCCAAAAATCATCTTCTCACTCACTAACCCAGCCTAACTTAAAATTGAGTAGACGTTGGTCCTAGGAACATCTCGGACTCAAATAGGGATTGTCCTAAGGGGAAGTTGTTAGAATTTGACTCTTGTCAAATCGGTGTCAAAGGTTGGGGATTGAGGGGCGAAACCCTGAAGGCTAGTGGTTTTGCATAATCAGGCCCGTCACTTTAAGCGAGGATACCTCCCACCAATCTTACCCCTACCTGGCCGATTAACTAGTGGTCAGGTTCTGCAATATACCTCATATGGATAATCAACAGTTAGGAGTCATCTACATTCAAGCTCTAGCCTAACTTAGGCTAGATTTTTCTTTCTTTTGTTTGTTATTTGTTGTTTTGTTTGTGATATCTTTGTGATATGGATTACAATTATAATTTTTTCAATGCATATAGTGATCCATACTTCACCCTAACCTCTTTTAATTCAGATATTACTAACCCGACATTACATAACTTTAACCAACCAAGTATGCCAGATTGGTCTTATCGGATTCAATATATGCCCCAATCCCAGTCTATGAATAAGGATGGGACAATGACCATCACTCTTCATCGAGTCAGTGGGGATACAACTCCCCCGAGTCTTACTATCAATAACCTTACCAACAAACAGGTTCATATACTCCATACCAAGACCAACTTATAGAAGAAAAATCTTCTTTAGAAAAGATTTTTGAAGCCTTACTTAAGTCCACATGATAAGTGCAAATTCAATTGAACTCAATTCTCCCAAACAATTGCCAAATCCAAGATTCTTATTCTAATTTCCAAGTCCAACCACAGCAAAAAGAATCTATTGACTTAGAAAAAAGTACGGAAGACCTGATTCAGTTCAGAAATAGTGTTACCCAATCTCTTAATAGACTAGAAGCAAAAGTGAGTCATTTGGTCAACACAATTAATGATAGGAATGAGAAAATTTTACCTAAAATATTTCTGACCATTCATGATTCTCCTAACCATATTGACGAAGAATCATGGCATCTTGATAATTTTAATCAAGATTCAATTTCATCACAAAATTTTGAATTTGACCAATATCAACCCATTGACATATTGTCAAGTTTTCGTTTTAATGAGATTGAAGTTGAAGATGAATGTGACACTGATTCCCAATATTGTGATTCATTTTTACTTTTTGAATTTATGCTGACTTCGATAACCTTACCCATTTGGACCCAATTCTGAAGCCAACACTGATTCCTATCCCTATAGAGTTTGAACATGAATCACCTACTTTGGATAGTCACATTCCATTATTGGAAAATGAATGTGAAATTTAATTATTTGATTTGGACTGAACTCTTAAACCAACTCTAACTCTCGAATCTAATCTTGATTTGAGTTTTATTCTCGAGTCAGTATCGATTCCTATTCCTTTCATTGTTGAGCCCAAATCATCCACACAAAACCACATTCCATTGTTGGACCAAAGTTTAGATCAATATGACTCTTGATGATATCCCATGATTAGTTATATAACCAGGAAAAAATTTATGTTAAGATCTAGCATGATCCTATTCATAGTGGAGAATATAAAAATGTTAATAGTGAAAATACACCTAGAGGGGGGTGAATAGGTGTATGGCTAATCTAATGACAAATGATGCGGAATTAAAAACTAAATGCAACGCACTATGTGTAACCAAAGAGTATAGCCAAATTTCCGGTGAAAGGCTCTGGACTAACTCCTCTAGATTCTTCTAAATAAGAGTTGAGATGCTATTTGAAGCCTCTTGGTTCAACACAAGTATGGGCACACACAAATAAAACCAAGCATATATGTATGATATGAACAATATGAATAATGCAAGGTATAAAGAAGAGAGAGTTTAGAGATAGTGGATCAATCGCAAACACCGAGATATGTTTCGAGGTTCGAGCCACTGCTCTACGTCCTTGCCTTCACACAGAAGAATTTTCACTATACGTCCACACAAGACTTCCCACACAGGGAACCTCCACTGAGGATTTGGGTAATACAAACTTGGAGTACACAACTCCTCTCTCAAATAACACAACTCTACACAAGAGGCAAGGCACTAAGCTACACAAGATCAACCTCTCAATAGAGGGATAGGCACAAAGCCAAAACAATCACCTCACACTAGATGAATAAGGCACTAAGCCAAACAATGATCACCTCTACACTTAGAGGGATAACCACAAACCCAATTGTACAACCTCCTCTACACTTAGAGGGAAAGGCACAAAGTCAAAGCAAAGGAAAGGTTACAACTCTTGGTGATCTCAAAGACCACAAACCAATTTTCCCACAAAACAAATATCCTATAGATAGGATAGATATGATAGCTCAAGTGTGAGAAAATAAAGTGTTTGGAAATGAAAACAACAAAGAAAAACTATTGAGAAAAATACTAGATAGATATTGAAATAAAGATCCAAAAATCAATCTCCCAAAGACTCTCTTTTTCATTGATTTTTGAACACTTTAAAACAAATAAAGAATAAATCTTTTGGCACAAAAATTCTTTTAAACTCTTGCTGAAAAACGCTTGAAAGATAGGAAATTTTCTCTTCAAAAATCTTGGTGAAATCAGCTCAAGAGAAGGCATATATATAGCCTCTCAAAAATCTGCCCGTTGGCAGTCTGGAAAGGTCAAAAATGACCTTCCGGTCAACCGGCGGAACGATCATATTTATGACCGTTGTGCCTCCGGTTGACCGGCCACAGCCATCGGTCAAACCGCCCGGTCACCGGTCAGCACCCGAGAGTGGGGTACTCTTAGTCGGTCGACCGTGCGGTCAACCGGCCTCATGGCTAGCCATGTGCACGTCCCTCGTGCACATAGATCAACCGTTCTAGTCGACCGACTACTGGTCCGGTCGACCGGCTCGGTCGACCGCCAGTCAGTCTGGCTGGGATTTTGGGGTATTGAAAACTTGTCTTTTTAATTTCAATTAAATCTCATAAATCACATAAATTCCACAAAAATAAGTTCTTTAAGATCTTTGGATAACAAACATGTGCGATAAAAAATCAACACCTATTACAAACTATTTGAACCATTTTTGTGATATTGAAATTTGGCGTTTAAACAAAAATCGTATTTTCCAAAAACCAAACTTTAAAATGGAAAACTTTTTTCTCCAAAATTTGTATAAATACAAAAATATGATATTAAAACAACTTTGAAGCATGTTGCATATAGATAGAATCTAATATACGTATAAGATATATATCTATGTTTTTAACATGAAATTCAAAATGGGTTAAACCGAAAAACAAAACCAATAAACTTGTGTGTTTATGTGAACTTGAGTATATCAATACTATCTAATCTTTACACAAGAGCTAAACTAAATAAAAAATCAAAGTCTTCTTATAGAACTCCTTCTCCAAGTCGACTCGATCCAACACGATCCAACGAGCTTGACTCTAACCGAGTGCTAGATGCGATCTTGACGCGCGAGCTCTTGATTTTACATGTGAAAGCTCCAAAACTTCTTTGTTGAAGCTAAACACCTACTAATATCTTGGTCAATCATTGAAACTATTTAAACACAAGATTATTAGTGAACTATAACTACATGAGTTAATCATCATCAAAACTAGAGTGAAGGGCCTCTGGGCCAACAATCTTCTCCTTTTTGATGATGACAGAACTCATGGAGTTATATATGCGTGGATTAAAGTTAAACTTCATAGAAGCTCTCCCTTAACTCATGCATAACAATAAACAATAAAGATATTCAATGAAATGCATAAACCAAATAACACATATATGTATAAATGAGGAAATAATATAAATAAACTCTCCAAATACTTCCCCCCTTTTTGCATAAATACTTCTCCCCTTTTTGCATAAATAAAAACATATATGCATTAAATTAGAAAATAAACGTGCATATATAAAATCTCAAAATTCCTCTCCCCATTTTGTCAAATCATCAACAAAGGGGTGAAAATAAAGCAAACAATAAAGATATATATGCGATTTACATTCATGAAGAGGAGAGACGTAAAGTTAACTCCCCCTGCATACATGCATTACATGAAAAGAGATGACTAGACCCTAACCACATAAAGCATAATATACAATGTATAAAAGGAGATGTGAAGCTCCTACTACACAATAGCTAAACTGAGGTGAGAACACAAAAATATGAATCATATAAACATGGTTGTATCTCAAAATACTACATATGTATATCACAAGTCTAATTATTATGACATTTAACATAATAATCATGAAAAATATGAAAAATCAATACATACTAAAAATCAATAATATGAAAGCATGTAAACTAATAAGGAGTTAGAGATAGTTACCAAAACCTTTAGGGATTATCTCTAGGTCTCCAAATAATGGCGGTCCTCCCACCAAACTCTCGTTAAAAGAGATACATCCAAAATTATCACATTAGCTCGGAATGCATCCACCATCAAGGCACTAACACCTCTCACATCAAGTGAGAGTTCACACCTACATCAAATAAATTAGGAGTAGATTTTGGTACCCATACCTTATTGGGTCCATAGGGGTTAGCACCTTACTAACCCAAACAAACTTATTTGCAAAATTTGAATTATGTATCCTATCATAACAAAATTTTGCAAGGTGGCCCTTTTGTCCACATGTGCCTGCCGTGTATGGTGTGCATGCATATTTGGAACGTGTTCTTGCGAAACATGGATTCCAATCGTGTGTGGTTCATGGTACAATAGCTCAAAGTAGAGCCCAAATAATCAACACTCTTCTTCAAAGCACATATGTCACTTTCAATAGAAGAAGAAGTGGAACAATCAATATGTTTATCAATAGAAGAAGAAGCAATAGGAACATGACAAACATATGCATCAAAATTATTTTTCAAAGTTTTATTTTCTTTTGAAACCAAATCTAGTTCTTTTAAAATAGAAATAATTTTATTTTTAAAGAATCATTTTCTTTTAAAATAAAATCAACTTTTAAAGATAGAACTTTATTTTTCTTCAAAACAATGTCAATCATTTTTATTTTTTAAAATTTATTTTCATTTAGAGCAAGGTCAAGTTGGGATTTTAATGAGTCCCTTTCAATTGAAATCTCATCATTCTCTTGAAAAACAATATCAAGTTTAGAAAAAAAAATTTTATTTTCTTCTTTTAATGCAAAACTTTTCTTTTTCAAAAGTTTATATTTTTCTAACAAGTTTTCACAAACAATAGATAGTTCTTCATTTAATGCATCAGCATCAACATAATCATCACCTGAAGAAACTAGCACAATCATCTAGTTGAGTATCTGAGTTTACCTCAAGGGAGTCATTCCCTTGGACCATGTAGCAAGCTTGTTCGAATTCTTCTCTACTAGATTCCTCCTCTACATATTTTGTCGTTTGAAGCGCCGAGGGGTCAAAGTGTTCCACACTGCAAAAGCGGAATCACAATAAGAAACTATAGACAAATATTCTTTTCTAAGAGTGCATCTAAGTGCCTCTAGGGCTAGTTCATTAGCCTCTATATGCTTGTTATTATCAAGATAGGATTTCTTGGTAGTAGTAAGGTAAACATGCATTCCTAGGGTCTTAAGGTACATACTCATCTTAAGCTTCCATACATCGATGTTAGAAACATTAAACATAGGAGGGACAAGGTAATCCATGAGTGTACAAACTGTATGTGTACAAATACAATATTAGATTAGCTAGCCAAGATCTCTCATAGGTGGTTAAACCTAATATCAGGAGCGTAGGCTCTGATACAATTGAAAATACACATAGAGGGGGTGAATAGGTGTATGGCTAATCTAATGACAAATGATGCGAGATTAAAAACTAAATGCAACACACTATGTGTAACCAGAGAGTGTAGCTGAATTCCCGGTGAAGGATTCAGGACTAACTCCTCTAGATTCCTCTAAATAAGAGTTGAGGTGCTAATTGAAGCTCTCTTGGTTCAACACAAGTATGGGCACACACAAACAGTACCAAGCATATATGTATGATATGAGCAATATGAAGTAATGTAAGGTATAAAAGAGAGAGAGTTTAGAGATAGTGAATCAATCGCAAACACTGAGATATATTTCGAGGTTCGAGCCATTGCTCTATATCCCTGCCTTCACACAGAAGGATTTTCACTATACGTCCACACAGGACTTCCCACAACTGAGGATTTGGGTAATACAAACTTGAGTACAGAAACTCCTCTCTCAAACAACACAACCTCTACACAAGAGGTAAGGCACTAAGCCACACAAGATCAACCTCTCAATAGAGGGATAGGCACAAAGCCAACACAATCACCTCACACTAGAGGGATAAGGCACTAAGCCAAATAAGGATCACCTCTACACTTAGAGGGATAACCACAAACTCAATTACACAACCTCCTCTACACTTAGAGGGAAAGGCACAAAGCCAAAGGAAAGGAAAGGTTACAACTCTTGGTGATCTCAAAGACCACTGTATACGCCGGAAAAAAGAGGAAAGAGATGCTGTAAAATTTCTTGAATCAAATGAAAGATTACAACAAAACTATTTCCCTTCCAGTTACAAGGGAGGGAGGATGTTGAGTCTTGAATCCTCCCTTTGTTTAATGCTGGGTTCTTCGTGTGGCGGGGAGAGTGAGTCTTGTTCTCCGTTGACCGGATGACTGTCGAGATCGTCAGGGATCTTCTCTTTGGGGGTAGAGAGAGGGAGTGACACAGCTCTTGTCTACCAAAACTCTCAAAGAGAAGGTAGGCAAAGTGCAGCTCGTACGCAGCGAACTTGTTGAAGAGTTGAGCTCTCTCCTTTCTCTGCCTCTGTCTTCTTCTCACTTGTCGTCGTTCTCTTCTCTTGCCCTTGTTGTTGTTGTCGTCTGTCTCGCCGTTCTTCCTCGTCCCTCTGTTCACAGCGACGGGGCTATTTATAGAGGTCCTAGGGGGTGAACGTGCCCCTAAAAATGCTCCACGATGAGGGGCCAACTTCCCCGCTACATGGGCGGCGACCGGCCCCACGATCAGGGCGGTTATAACTGAGGCGCGGGTGTCGAGCTCACGCGCCTTGGTGTTGAGACGCGGGTGTCGAGCCAACGCGCCTTGATGCTGAGACGCGGGTGTCGAGCCAACGCGCCTTGATGCTGAGACGCGGGTGTCGAGCCAACGCGCCTTGAGGCTGAGACGCGGGTGTGTAGCCAACGTGCCTTGAGGCTGAGACGCGGGTGTGTAGCCAACGCGCCTTGATGCTGAGACGCGGGTGTGTAGCCAACGCGCCTTGAACTTGAAATTCTGCTTTTTAATGGCTTGTCTGTTAGTGATTTTTTAGACAGCCTACAGAACCCCCTCCAAAGTTTTCGATATTCTGCAGTTAACTGGGATGGATTTCGAAATACTTTGGACTCTAGCTGAGTTCACCTTCATGCCTGGACTATTAATGCTCCGGGTTTGATCTTATCTGGAGTTGGTCTTCGTGAGTATACTGTTGAACTCTTTGAAGCCACCAGAGTTGATCATGTTGAGTGTCTAGATACATAGTCTAAACCTCCCCATTGCTTTTAGTCTGTCATGGACGCGCTTTAAGCCAGGAGCGGTTGGTCACCTGATTGTGCCAGTGTACTGTTGAACTGATTTGCAGAAGCATGAGGCCAAACGCTGGTTCTTTTTGAAAAAAGCAGAGATGGTACTGCTTTAAAGACGCGACTGATCTTCCATAAAGCAGACGCGGTTGTTCAGCCGGGCTGGAAAGACGCGAACTTCTTAGAGAGACGCGACTTTTTTGAATGCATTTATGGCAGTGATGACGGGGCATGTTCATCGAAGAGGCGCGGCCGTTGGGTGCGAATCTGTGCCATGTCATGATTGCACTGCCAGTTGGCCTGGGGAGCCGGTGGGACATCACCTTTTGGCGCGCGGATTTCCGGTTCATTAAATGATCTGCTCCACGTGTCAAGCGATGACTCGCTGCAGAGTCATAGCTCATGATCTTCGCGGATCATCGAAATGATTTCTTCCACGCGTCCAACGATGACTCGCTGCGGAACTTATCGAGCCACACGCCGCGTATCTTCGCGAATCCTTGTGCCTATAAATAGCAACAGTTGGAGAGAGATTTCTTCTTCTCCGAACGCATTTGCTTAGGCTTTAGAAAAGAGAGTGTTTTTCCTTCTCTGCACATCTCCATTGCTGAATCTTTGAATTAACGATGGCACCCAAGGCCAAGCCAACCGCATCTCTTCAAGAGCGACCGTCGCCGAGGCCTCAAAGGGTGGCTCCTCTGCGCGGGAGGCCCTTTTCCCAGGTATAACGCCGTTCAAGCTTGAACTTCACCATTAATGGGAGTTCACGGAACCCAAAAAGATATCTTTTTGGAGGAGAACCATTAACACAGAAATAGTGTTTGATTCTCAGACGCGGTCTTTGAGTTGATAACCAAGGCGCGGGTTTGATGACCCGGCGCCAGTGAGTCCTGCATTTCGGATTCTTCACTTAGAATATTTAATTGTGAAGGGTTCGGACGCGGACTTGAAGATTTTCATCAGGTGCAGGTTTTTGATGAATCTTGCACCTGAGTCCAAGTACTTAGAGATTTCATAAGTCTTGGTTTTCAAAAACGCGTACTTGATCCTTGCGTTTTGTGACATTAGGTGCTGGTTCTTATGAGACTGGCGCCTGAGCCCAAGTACTTAGAGAATTTTCATAAGTCTTGGTCTTCAAAACGCGGACTTGATCCTGCGGGCCTTGACGCGGATTTGCTGGTCTGGACGCGGACTTTGGCAATTTCTGCGTCCAGTATCTCTTCTGCGTTTGGACACGGATTGGCAGGTCTGGACACGGACTTGATAATTCCTACTTCCAGTATCTTTTCTGCGTTTGAACTGTAGACACTTAGCATATTTTCTTATTTCTGATAAGATGTCTGATCAAGTGTCTTTTTCTTTTGCAGTGCACACCCTTCTGCCCCACTCGCCAAGAAGCACCACTTTGGACATGTAGGTGGTGCTGACCGTGATCTGACCTTGTGCTATGAAGGACAGTACCTGTGACTGCTGACAGGTCGCAGGAACGCCAGAAAAAGCTCTCCAATGTTGATATGACAACCCTTCGGGTGCTTATGACCGATGCAGCATTCACAACGGATGATCGCGTCAAGCTGGAGAAGCCTGCCTTCTTCTTCGGAGATCATATTGGCGATGGCGGCCATTCCATGTATGATAGAAATACAAATGGCTCCGTCAGATAGGGGACAGAAGATTCTTTCTTCCAGACATGGAGAGGATGTTCCCACTGTCCTATCTCCAACACATGTCCGTCCATCGGAAGATGAACTGGGACGTTTCCCGATATGTCCCTGAGATTACCCTCGGTGACTGGGGTTCCCAGAAGGTATACCATCATGATGGTCATGATAGGGCGGTTCTCGCCTGTTCCCCGGGTCGCGCAAGTCTGAGCTCCCAGTTGGAGAGATACCAAAACTTGGCACTACCTTCCTTAACGCGTTTCTGGAAGCGGAGGGTGATTATCCGGTCGAGTTTCGTCCACCCGGGTGGGTTCATTCCACGAGAATTATTGGTGGGGCAGGATGGTGAGCTTCGTCCTTGCCAATCTTGGAGATCTGCTGGAGCATGTGGGGACTGTTCCCAGTAGTCAGGGCCGTGCAGTGGGGTATCCAGCCGAGTTCTCAAAACTTCTTCGGGATCCTGGAGCGTTATAATCCTTTGACGGGGACATTCTTCACCCCGGTCGGAGAGATGGGCCTTGCTCTGCACGAATTGCACGAGGTCTCGGGGCTGGCCACAGGGGATACTCCCTATGAGGAATATATCCCAACCACTGAGGAGCTCAACCTTATAAAGAAAGGGTGTCCTCAACTGTACGAGACTTATTGGGAAGTGTTATGTCACTTCCACATTTGTGGCCAGATAACCACTTGGAGGTCGGGAGGAATCAAGCAACTGTCTTGGGCAGTTACTTGTTCAACAATGTCAATAAGAAAGACTATCCAATAACCCGACTGACTCCCAGCTCCGACAAGGAAATTGAGGACAGGATCGACCAGGCTCCTGAAGGCTTCTACACCACGGTTTCAAACGAAGATGGTTTGAACCCGACCTGGTCTTTGAAAGCTTTCACCATCAAGCCCGGACCCCTATCTCCCGATCGAGCATTGTTGGCGGGCTTCTTAATGCTGTGGCTGAAGCGTTGTGTGGTGCCCACGCTGCCACATGAAGTCATAGTTGCCGACGTGGTGTACCCGGCGGTGCTCCTGGCTTATGGCAGTCCCATAGCCCTTCTTTCGGCCGTGGCGGCTGGCATTCAGAGCGGGTTACGGGCGTTAACCCAGAGCTTCTGCGAGCCAAAGAAGGTGTCGATTCTCTTGACTCAGAGGGGAAGCCGGCGCGTGAAGCGTCCCAACCCTCGGATCGAGCTGCCTACACGTATCTCCTGGCTTGGTACGTGATGCACTGCCATCCTGATGACGCGGTGCCTTGGAGTGAGCGTTCCGTCCCTTTTGTACAGCGGTTGGAGAGTTCGGACTGGCGTAATACTTATATGTATTTCGTCCGGAAGTGCATTTCAGATGCCTCGAACTACCAGCTCAATCGTTGCTTCCCCGAGATCCCTGGTGCATTTTGGGGATCTATTTACTGATTCCGCGGGCCCAGATGACTTCACGAGGTTGCGCGGGGGGGTCTTTGGTGGTTGATCAACATTCAGCCCGGATATGTGCTCTTCCGACAAGGGACTTCATGCACAATTGAGCCGTACATGCCGAGTCGTTTTGTCCGCCAGTTCGGCTATGACCAACTCTATGTTGGCAATCCCAATGCTCAATCGCCTTCGACGGGAACTTGTTCGAAGGTGCTCGGGCTTGGTACTACAGTGTGGCGGAGGACGGAAGCAACTTTTCGTCTACCTATCGAGGGTCCAAGTGCCATATGAGCTTCAGCTTCTGCTCCTGGTACTTCCAAGTCAACCAGACACCACACTATGCTCCGGAGTATTCATGCATCGAGAGTATCAATGCAAATCTCGAAACAAAGTGGAGTCCGGTAAACGCTCGCGAGGCGTCGAGCAGTACCTGAAGGCTCTGAGGGAGGTCGGGAGGAGGTCAAGGGAGGAGCCGCGAGCAACAAGGGCGGGAGCCACGACCAACAAGGGCGGAGCCGAGACCAAGCCAAGCCGACAGGCGGTGAGCAAGCGTCATCAAGCTCTACTTCCACTGCTGAGCTGCCCCCAAGAAGGTTCGAAGAGGCTTGACAGCTGAAGTTTCTCGATCCGAAGACATCCCTGTTGGTGTTGGGGAGCCGAGGGAGGAAGAGGTGGATAAGGATGACATTCCCTTAGTCCGTACCCGCAGATTAGACCGCAAGAGCCTTAGGATTGCAGAGGAAGGGGAGCCTGCTGACAAACCACACTGCCACTGACGAGACCGAGCAGCTCGAGGTCGATATAATGAGCGGAGGCAATGTTGAGATTCCTGGGATCTCAGCTCAGCCCGAGTCTCCTCAGCTCAGGGGAGGGATGAGACACAACAGCCTGGGTCTCCTTCTGCTCAGAGGGGCGGAGACAACAACAGTCTGGGTCTCCTTCTGTCTTCATCTCCAGTCCCGGATGGTTGACCCCAGCCCTACCACTGGGGTATTTAAAGGCAAGGCTCCGGCTACGAAGGCCTCTCACGTTGAACTGTCGACTTTCCTCATCCGCAGAGGAAAGCGATTTTGAGGATGAGGTCGACTATGGTGACGAAACCCGCTCCTCCTGATCCGAGCAAATCTCACACATCTCGGAGGAGGAAATACATGGGTGTGAGCCGGCGACGACGTCACCGCTAGCGTTTTGCTCCTACTGAAGTACTCTTTTCATCTTCTGACCTGTTCTCCCTTTTAATTTTGAAGAGGAGGCTTTAATATTCTCCTTTTATGCTGCAGGATTGGCTGAGGATGTCGAGGCTGCACCCTCCTCGCATATCGAGGAGATGGCACAGGAGTTGACCCAGCCAGAGAGGGCAGCTACTGAAATTGGGGAG